>OY101449.1:93709851-93772328 GCA_956483635.1 Panzeria rudis | reverse complement strand
TCTTTTTGCAATTACAATTACATGTAATTGCAATTTTAATTAGGCATATAATGATTACTTTTAGTTGACGAAATTCAATTACATTATTGTGAAAATACATTTTTTTAAACTACATTTTTAAACGTTTGGTAGTCCCAGTGTTGTCAGATTAGGGGATTTATCCCCAAATCGGGGATATTATTTTCGAAATGGGGATGAAAAATTTGGTTTGCGGATTGGGGTATTCATTGGCGATTATTTTTATGCATTGGGGATTTTAGAAGATTTTTAGGCGATTTTTATATATTTTTATTTCTTTCCTGTATTATTTTAATTTCAAGACATTGCGCTTCCAGAAAAACAAAAATTAGACACAAAATGCAGTACGAATTGTTCGAATCTCTGTTGAGACCTTGTGCCATATTTTGTAAATGCGAAAGTTTTTATCATTTTCGTACAAATTTAAAGCCTTTAGAAACAAAATTGTTTACAAAACCTCCCTATTAATATACATATAAATGGTGAAATTGTTTACCTTTAAAGCAGATTTGGACTCCGAACTTTTGATTTTATTAATCATCTCAACTAATATGTTAGAAATACACACACAAATATATACTTAAATATACAGCATATCGATGGTCATATGTTTATAATACGTATAACTGATTTTTACAACTTTGCATTTGAAGAAATTCCATTATAAATAGGCTGAAACGAATAAATAGGCTCGAAACGAAATAAAATAACTGCAAATTATTTAGTAAATACTTTTAACTAATTTTGGTTTTTTATTTTGAAGATAGGAAACAATTATATATAACAATTTATATAATCTTTTCTGCGTTTTGTGAAAAATAATATAAAAAAATGACGAGTTGTCAACGTATAACCATCGATATGTACAAATGAAATTACCTACAGTCCAAATAAAGTATTCATACTTAAATGAATTGGGAGGCTTAAAAGCAAAGGGGTAAATTTACGTAGTGATAGGTACTGGTATTAAGTGTTGATTCCTGCAAATAACCCAAGTTTTATAATTTTGGCACTTGTACCCCTTAGCTTTTCACCCTTCAATAACTGAAGTAGTATTATTTTAGCGGGGATTTTTAGGGATGATATAAATTATTTTTTGGGGAATTTCGGGGATAAAAATTAAAAAAAAATTCGAAAAAAATCTGGGAGCCCTTGGTAGGTGGAGTGCGAGAATTTGTTGAGAATTTCAACTTCAATAGCACTAAAACGTTGCATTTTATTTTTTATACATGGGAAAAATAATGAAAAAAATAATAACTGCAGCATCAAGATTTTGAATATGATATCAAATCGATCAATTTGTGAAACATTATATGAGGCAACATTATAGATTCTTTATAGCTGTTCCCTGCGAAAAATTTGGTGACAAATGATCAAAAAGTACTCGTCCTATGACTTGAGAAAATGAGACTGGTACCAAAAAGAAGGAATAGTGAATGGTGAAAAAAGACGTATTGTGTAAATGGTCACATATTAAATATTTTCAGTCAACTTAGTTGGTACTCCGGCTAGTATTGTAGGAAACGGCACTGAACAAATTCGATGCACCTGGATCTAATGCCTATCACATAGCATCTATATAATATTAATTGTATCCCTTCAATGAGAGCTTAACTGGTATTTATAATATTGAAATATAATTTCCCGTGTGGTCGAGTGGGTAGTGTACTAGCCTGTCATGCCGGAGGTTCCCGGTTCGAATCCTATCAAAGACACCGCTTAAAAATATATATAATTTCTACTTGGATTTGTAACAATAAAAAAATAAATTAATCGATAATTACAGCTGAATTTTGGAATAATATTTATAATTATATAATCTATATTATTCTACACCGATTGGGACTCCATAAGATAGTTCAGAGACAAGTTACAAGGTGCATACAAAGTATCAATTAACCCCATCCTAGGTCATCCCCATGTAAAAGTGGCTGGTCCGCTTCATAGGAAGTGTTAGAACTCGGACTGGTCCCTACCACCTGGGGACCGGTCACATGACTTGTTTTGTGTCAGTTCCATTTACCGTAGGGTTATAACTCATTGCACTCAAAATACCCACTATTTATATACATACAAGGTCAGATTTCAGACAAACTTAAGATGAAATAATGAAGCAAATTTTCGAATTTCTAAGTCTGTTGCATATCTTGCAAAAAAATTATTTTCTAAGCTAATTTGAGATCGCTGAACACGAAAATTATGCTCCCCTTATTCCGTAACTATTTGTCGACGTCACGTCAAGACAATACCAAAATATTAGCACATTTCTACTCGTCACCGACAACAATTTACTATTACTGACAGCCAGTTAGTATTCTCTAAGGCATAGAAAATTGAAAGGGGCTGTTTATAGTAGTAAATTTTTGTCGACAGCGAGTAGACAAGTGCCATATTTTTGACGTGACATCGACAAATTGTTACGGAATAAGGGGGATTAGTTTTTTTTCTTAATGAGCGTTTTCGCGATATTCGCGAGAAATTCTTTTTTTTTGGTTTTTTTAGTTTTTTCGTTTATTGCCAAAAATTCCGGGAACTGCTCATCTGAATAAAATAAAGTGTACACTGTTGTATAGATTATTTTATACAATACACTGACTATGCCGATCGGATAAAGGCCTTAAAATTTTAAAAAAGTATATTCTTATACCTTTTCCCAATATTTCGATAGTTAGGGCGTTTTGCGTTTAAGTTAACGATATGTAACACATTATTTAATTATACAAATGGGATTAATAAAAAAAGTAATTGGGTTTTTTTTATTGCAATTACATGTAATTGTTATAGAACTTTTTTTAATTACAATTACTTGTAATTGTAATTGATATTTTTTCCACCACAATTATTTTAAATGTAATTGTATTTTTTTCATTCTCAATTACAGCAAAAAGTAATTGTAATTGAAAACTTTCAATTACAATTACAAAAAATTTGTAATTGCGTGTGTAATCAATTACAAAATGTAATCATTACTGCCCAAATCTGCTTTAAAGCTAAAAATAAATATTACAAATAGGTCTTTCAAGAAATTATTCAGTATACCCCTTTAAGAACTCCTTTAAAACGACTACTATCACATACCCATCGTTTGACAATGGCAACGTAGAAGAAATGGCTGTATTTAAATTTTAATTTGGTTTATGACATTTTTTTTTAAATTATTTAATTTTTTTTTTGATTTTTGTATGGCTTATGATGTTACTGCAGAAAAAATTAAAGCTTTTTTTCAAAAGCAAAAAATTTCATGTATATACTAGGGTATTCATTCGGTTAACCGGTTAATTACTACCCGATTAACTGACCGGTTAATTTAAAATTGGCTTTTTTCGATTAACGGTTAAACCGGTTTATTTCAGTCGATTAACCGATTGACCGACGTGACAAATTTTTTCGTATTTTGTAGTATTGTAACGTATTTTTTGTGTGTTTAATTAGATGTATGTGTTTAGAAATTACTTTTCATACAAACAAATAAATGTGTTCAGTATTTTAACTTAAGTAAAATATTAAAATCTTTGGACGTGCCTATAAAAGAATTTAGTAAAGACTCAGCTACTCTAATTGCACTTGAGGGAATTATGGATTAAGTTTTTGTGTAATAGTTTTATAAAATCTAATAATACTGTTGTCAACGATTTAATTAAAAATCTAAGGATTAGAGTTAATGAGAGACGAATTCCATTATTTTATACCTCCATTCAGGAA
This sequence comes from Panzeria rudis, assembly GCA_956483635.1. Taxonomy (NCBI): domain Eukaryota; kingdom Metazoa; phylum Arthropoda; class Insecta; order Diptera; family Tachinidae; genus Panzeria; species Panzeria rudis. The sequence continues at coordinate 93,768,608 of OY101449.1, read as the reverse complement.
TATTTCCTTCTAGCAACAGTGTTTTAAAATACAGTACAAACGGAAACTAAGGAATTCGGAAATAAGCTTTTTTCGCTGAGCTCTGCCAGCATGAATTATTAGAAGATGACCTTACAACAGAAGAAACTATCGATAGTAATAAAAGAAATGTTTTAACAGAATTAACCGAAACAATTAGAAGTGTTGAAAATTAAAAAAAAAATAAAACAGGACTCTAATGGCATAATGGAAAATTTTATAAGTTTAGAGAAATCCAGCAAAAAGGACTGAGAAACTAGATGTTTTGTATTATGGATTGCTTTCGATTTCTTTAACATTACGATAAATGAACGGATTTTTTCAAGCCAAGTTTTATCAAAACTAAAGACAAATTTTTTTCTAAGATTGTTTTAAAAGATCTCCTTAAACTATTGAAATGACTGATATGATGGTCTCACAAGCTTGTTAATTTTTTTAATGAATACATATTTATGATTTTTTTGCTCGATTATAAATTCAAGAATTGTTATGTTTGTTATGTTATTGTTTTTGTTACTAATAAATTCAAAATAAGAAATAATTTATGCAATTTTATTTGCTAAAATTACTTGATTTATGACAAAACTTCATTAATCGGTTAACCGGTTAATACTGCAATTAACCGATTATTAACCGATTAAGCCAAAACCTCGATTAATTAATCGAGCGATTAACCGATTAAAGCAGAAACCCGATTAAATGAATACCCTAGTATATACATATTTACTTTTAAATAAATTATTACACAATTCGTCTTTATAACAAAACGGAAACAATTGAAATTAGTATAATAAACCAACTTATGGAATAATTTTTGCATCCTTACGACTGCTTATGGATTATTAAGAATTGTGGGAGGTATGAAAAATCGGTGGAATATATGGAAGCAAGGATTTAACATTAAGTAACTTATTGCCTGCAATTTTTACTGGCTCTATGCCAGCAAAAATAAATTTGGTACAAGGAAGCAGTAAGATTAATTAGAAGAGCTTCGGAGATGCGCAAAAGCACACAGTGGACCCCCTCTGCCTTATGACGATGCAATAACGTAAGCGAGTGAAGAAATTTACCACAGTAGCAGTAGCAGTAGTTTGGCTATTTATATTTTTCATGTTTTTTTTAAGCCCGAAGTTTTTTATTCAACTCACACTTTTTTATAGTGGATCCTCTCTCGCTTACGTGGATACAAATATAGATGCGAGTGTTATTTTTACTTCGTAATTTGATTTTGTATTCTTCCATTGAATTATGTATGAAAATAAATGTACCTCGGTAGCTTAGTGGTTAGCGTTCTACCCTACCATGCGGAGATCTTGGGATCGATTCTTGATTCACTACGCGAACAAAAAGTATTTAATAAAAGTAAATTATACTGTAATATAATTTTCAATTGTATTTGTAGCATTTAATGCATAAATAAATATAAAAACAACTGATAAAAACGCAGTTGTCTCACTTTGATGAAAGTTGTAATCCGTAATAAGAATTTGTGAACTATGACTCAACTATCAATTTAGTGGTGAATCCTAATAGGGGCCTACAGTTTATTTAAGGAAAATTTCAAAATGTAACTTTTGACGAAAAACATAACTTTTTTGAAAGAAAGGCATAACTTCTTTTTTTCTTCCGTGGCAGCACTGGTCAGCATATATATGATTCTCGAACTGCGAAAATTTTTCAAATTAGTATGTACTACCCTGTAGTTAGCTAAGGTGGTGCCGTATACTCAGCACCCAAGTACACAGTATGCGGTATGAAATGAATTTGAATCTTGATTGTTTTTTATTGCTATTATCACCAAATACATATTTTTTTATTTGTTTTTAAGTTTTTGTATACATATATTTCATCACTCAAGAGTAATATAAGAGAAAAATCTGTCACGTACGCTATTAAATTTTTTTCATTATAAAGTCATCCAAAAGTTTTTTATTTCAAATTTACGTATAATAAAGGAAAAATAGTAGGCTTCCTTTAAAAAATTTAAAAAAAGAAAAAACTTCACAATTCGCAGATGTTCGCATATTTTTACATGCACCTTAACATCTCTGCAATTGACAGTGACCCTCAGCGTTTTATACTTTGGCGGCAACTTCGTATAGAACATCTGAATGACCTTGATTATGCTGATGATATTGCTTTGTTATCCAAACGATACTCTGATATACAAACCAAAATAAACGATATCGACAGAACCGCTGGGCGTTACGGTCTAAATATTAATACAAACATACAAACAAGACTAAATGCTGCTCATTCCAAACCCTTCACCTTAAATGACCAAAACATCGAGATGATTAATAAATTCTGCTACCTAGGTAGTCAGATTTCACCAGATGGAGGCGCACGAATTGACATACCTCATAGAATAAAAAAGGCTAAAATGGCTTTTGCTAGTTTATACAAATTATTGCTAGGACAAAGCTGCGTCTTTTTAAAAATAATGTCCTATCAGTGCTATTGTATGGATGTGAGACTTGGCTAACCTTCACTGAAATTGATAACCAGCTACAAGCTTTTATTAATAGATCACTGCGTTATATACTACGAATCTGGTGGCCTGACAACTGGATTTCAAACGCTGAGTTGTACAGGAGATGCAATGCACAACCTATACTATATGAAATTCGGCAAAGGAAGTGGAAATGGATTGGCCATGTCCTACGCAAACCTGATATTGACATCTACAGGCAAGCATTTGACTGGAACCCTCAAGGAAGTAGAAGGTGTGGTAGACAGCGAGGTAGCTGGAGACGTTGCCTTGAAGATGATATTAGTCTACATCCAGGAAATCTATCATGGAATAGGGTAAAAGCCCTTAGCTCAAATCGAAATGATTGGAATAATTTTGTATTGGCACTTACGCCCACGATATGGCGTAAGAGCAATTAATAATAAAAATGAACATCACTTCCGTTTTATGTCACGTACGCTATGCCCTTACTTCCCTCGATATTTTGGACAACAGGGTTCCAAATGTAATGAATCTTTTTTTTACACAAAGTACCCTCTGAATGGAATATAACGACAACAGTTTTTTCACTTACTGCTTTTTGCAAAATCTATTACACTTTGTAGGCGGACAAATGTCACGTACGCTGACATGGAAATGCCCATATGTATGTTAAAGAAATGTTTTCACTTTCATCGCAAAAATGCAAAAATCATTGTAAAAGCTTTAAAAATGATTAAAAATCTGCTTGTATAGCGAAAATTCGAAAACGAGTTGCAAAATCAGAAACCAACAGTAAAAGTGATAAAAAAAATCTCTATAAACTCTGGCAAAATTCATTCCATCGCGAAAATGCTGAAAATTCGCGAAAAACTGAAAAAAAGCCCCAATAACGATTAAAAATAGTAAGAAGTGCAAAAAACTCGGCAAAATCTAAGATTGGCTAAAAGTTGATTAACAGCAAGTTGACAAAAAGAAATTAGCCACATAGCTAAGGGTTGGTTCCCCAATGGACATATCTGTATTAGGGATGAAACGATACTACTGAGGTATTGATACTTTTATTTGGTTCGGCATCGGCTCCAAAGTATCGATACCTACTCAGTATCGAATAAAAAGCATCGATACTTCACTCAGTATCGAATAAAAAGCATCGATACTTCCTTGTATCGGTTAAGTTCTTCCTATGATTATAAGTAGTGAAAACAGAAGAAAATACATACATCAATGTAGCATATATTTACATTTAGTATGCTGCATTTTAGTGTTCTTAAATTTTTTAACTTTTGATCAGCTGCCGATACATTAACAATACATATTATTAAATATGTTATTGTTCAAATTATTATATTTTTGACCTACTATATTATGCAATAAGTGGCACAATACTTTCAAATAAAATATGGCGGAATTTTTCCCATAGTGAAAAAGTAAACATAGCACTGTGTGTTGTGCAGTAAAACTCAAAAGCCTTTTGATTTTGCGAATACATATATTGTGCCACCTTCTAATTTTACATACAAATTGGCGATAATACTGTACATTGTGTATTTATTGTAATCTTAGCGTCGTTTTTGAATAAAATACAACCAAACACTTGATTTTTTAGGAAACATTTTCACAACTATACTTTAATATATGGTTAATACAACTTTATCTATAGTGAAAACTGAAACAAATTTTGTTAAACTGGTGTCATGTTCAGCTTTATTTGGTGGTCTATAAGAAACAAGTATTTTTTTACCGATACGAGTACTTTTTACCGATACCTACTTGGTACTCGCTAATAAAGTATCGATACCAAAAGTACTTGGTTTGTAAAGAAAAGTATCGAGTAGTTACTTGTATTTACTCGTATCGTTTCATCCCTAATCTGTATTTGTGTATATAATTCATTCTAATTCAATAATGAAATCCATATTTAGATAAGTATGTAACCTTTTAATTTTTATAAGTTTTCTTGGTTTTAAGCAAACCTCACACAAACAATTATGGTTCCACATTTTTTTTAAAGCTTATTTCTAGTAGCGTTATTTATAATCTTGTTGAAATAAACACGTTTGCATCACACCACATTTCATTTCAAACTAATTAAAAATTTTAAATTGTTTATCAGATTTGTGTGTAAAATTTAGTAATTATTTGCATATACATACATACCTACATATCTTTACCTTAATATAGAAAGGGCCTAATTATTTTATTTAAATCGTTTTTTTTGCATATTTTCGATAAACCTCTAATCTATCGAGATTTGGAAAAAAATGAGTTAGTATCTTTCTATATTAAGGTAACCTAGTATGTATGCATATTTATTTATTGTTTACATTTAAAATATTTTTCAATAATCATAAAAAAACACAACAACACTGTATTAACTTTACAATAATTTTTTCACTTCACAAATATTTTTTCTGCATTTTATGTTTTTATTTTAATATTTCATTGCTGTATTACTACATTCACATTTAAGGGGAAAAGCTATACGCTTATGAATATTAAATGATCATATATTTGCGAGAAAAGAGACATATAACGTACAGCGTTACCCCTCAAAAATGAAGCCGCTGGATCAAAACACATACACTAAGAATTGTTTCACTTAATATAATAATGTTCAAATATCTAAGTAATTTATTAGTTAAAATGATAAATAATGTAACTGAAAAAACAAATTAATATCGGTGTTTATTATTCAAAACGAATGTTTAAACAAAATATCCAAAGAAATTTTAATTATTTTAGCTTGAGTTTAGTTTTAATTTAATTTGTCAATTAAATTATATTTTTATTTAGAGATAAATGTGAAGCATGTAGACAAAGAAATTTTTGACTGCGCGGAGGGTTAAAGTGACGTTTCGATAGCTCCTGCTAAACTCATCAGAGTTCTTTACCACTTAGACCACTCGACCAAAGTCGGTGGTTTGCAGTCAAGAGCTGAATATCATCTACTTTTAATCAATTCATACTGTCACTCTTAAGAGTTATATTTCATTTCAGATTTATCTCTAAATAAAAATATAATTTAATTGAAAAATTAAATTAAAACCAAAATCAAGCCAAAATAATTAAAATTTCTTTGGATATAAACCCATACAGTTCGATTAACTCATAACTTAATTGTTTTAAAAAAATGTTAAGCTTATACTACACTAATGGGGCGGTCCCAACCTCTCCGAGTATCTAAAGATGTCTCTCCGAAAAATTCTTTGGAATCGCTCTTAAAAGCTTTCCAACTTTTTGGATTTGGATTCACTTTTGGTGTCTTTTTCCCCAACAAGCTTTACTATTCTTAACATGCCGCAATCAAAGATAGGAAGTTACAGATTTCATCCCGATTTTCGAAAATCGAGTTTTCATTAGATCTCGACGTTTGAGGTGATGGGAATCTATTCTGACTATCTTTACGATAATGTCCGTATGGATGTGTGTGTGTGTGTGTGTGTGTGTGTGAATTAGGGATGCCAATCGGGATTTCAAGATCGAGAATACCGCGATCCCAGGATCTGATTTTTTATTTTTTTTGTAAAATCTAGTATTTTTTTAATAAATAGTACTTTAATAACAAATTTTTATGTTATTTATTAATTTTAAAAGGTTTTATATTGATAATATATTATTACACAAGTGTTTTTAAAAGTAACAATTTTCTAATACGGGTATGGAGTTACACATCGTCATATAAAACGTAAAACCATCTAACTACAATTTTTTAAATTTTACAAGAGAGCGAAAAGAGTTTATAAAATATTACAAGTTACGTTAAGAGTTAACATGGACTTTAACGGCAAGTTCGGCATAGAAAACTTACGATTAAAGTCCACTTTAACTCTTAATCATACATTGTGAAAAGGGCTGTTATAGTGGCTTCGTTGTTTTCTTTTTGATTATAATGTCGCCGAGCATGACAGTAGAAGCCTAAACATTTTTAGGGATATGGGCTTCGATATAATGTACCATAATTGATTAAAATAATGGTTATGCAATTTTTGTCTCTTACATAGTTTTACGTTTCATATGACGATATGAAATAAAAAGCAAGAGTTTCTCCTCTATTTCAAATTGATGCAGAATTATATCGAGAATTTTAACTGAAAACAATAACTAAATAAAAAAATATTATAATAACAGACGAGTGATCGTTGGCCTAGAAACAGGCCCTCTTGGGATGCATTGCTTACTCTACAATTTTTGAATTTACATTTTTTTCTATAATCTAAACAAAAAGGAACATATCGCTGCACTTTTGACACTAGCACTTAAGTTGACTTGCGAAAATTTTCAGATTGATTTTCATTAAATTTAGTTGCAAATATATTATTCACCCCTATCGTGAATAATTTTTCCCTCGATATGTTTTCCCTTTCCCTTCTTTTTCAATCATGAATAAAAATTCTAAAAATTCCCCTTATTATGAATGATTTTTTTCACGTGAAATTTTCCCCTGTTTTTGTTCACTTTATTTTAGCAGGCGAACTGCATGAATTACATCAATTAATTGCAATTTTTATCCTTCTAATTAGTTTTTAAAGGTTATAAATATTAGTTTTATTTAATAGTAACTTTATTTTAATAGTAACTCCCTGCAATACCTTTCTATCACACATGGACTAAGTTTTGAGGTGATGGAATAGCAAATGATTTTTTCGCGTCTGTAGAGAATCATTCGTCGCGTACAAAATATATACAAACACTGTTTTATGCACTCTTGACAAAATTTAATTTAAAAGACTCTTAGATTGAATTAGGCTGCTTGCAATGGCTCGGATACTCCAAGGGATTGGATGCATCCAGCAAACCTGGACGAACAACTCGGTTTTGTTTAGATTCCTCATGGAATGAAAATATAATTCCAATTTTTAGCACTGTATTATTTTATTTTTAAACAAAAATTTCTTTGATTTTTAATTTAGTTTACAAGCTTCTTTCTTATTTTACATTCACTGAGAACAGATAGCGCAAAATTGTTCACGGGAACTTCACGATAGAAATTTTCCCTCGAAGGGAAATGAAAACTTCATGGGAACATAAATTTCATTAATTTATTTGTTAACGACTTTTCTAAATTTGCGACTGATCAACAACAAATGAGGATGTCCATAACAAAACGCAATAATCACATTTGTCAAGTTTTTTGGTTTTTGGATTGAATCCTATTCTACACATTGAAATCTATATTACCTTTATTATAAAGCATTCCAAAACTCAATAACTATACTGCAATTCAATATCAAATATAATGGTTCAGAGCAAAATGCAATAATTACACATCTTTGCAATAAATCGCTACAAGAAATTTTAAAAAAGTCAACTTTATAAATAAATTATGCTCTGATGGTAACTCTTAGATAACTGTAAAACGTAAGAAATTTTTTCCAGTTTTTTTTTATGACCAATGTTAGTTAATAATTTCTAATATCAGGGAATAAAATAAAATAGTTTTATTTACTTTTTGGATTGACCATTATCAGCCCGAAGGTAACCCCTGATGTTAGAAAAGTAAGGAATTTTTGTTTAGTTAATACCTTTTGCTTTTGTTAAGCTAATTGTGAATAAAGTAATTTATATATTAAAATATTTACAAATTAAAAAAAATAGTTGAACATATTTATGTCAGAAGCAACAGTAGGGTGTATAAACGTCGGGAAAAGAAAGCGTAGAGAACGAATAAAAGACGAAAAAACCGTGATGAAAAGTAAGTGTTTTAAAGTTTCTTTTATTTTGTTTTTATCTAAAACAAACGTTCCTAGGTATGCTATAAGGATCCGTTGAAAAGGATCCGTTAATTTAATAAACGTGTTTAACCTTAAAAAATCTTTTCATTTTTCTACATGTGGTTGCAATTTATATCAAAATGATATAATACAAATCTATTCAAAGCAAAAAGCAGAAATTCCAGATCTAGTTCGGATCAATCGCAATATTTTCATAGAGTTCAAAGCAAAATAAAATAAATACTGTGATTCGGACCAAAACGCAATAATTCCAAAATTGTTATCTAAATAACTTTAAAACAAACTGTCAGATAAAATAATTAATTTGTGATTATATTACTTTTTTGTAGACAATAATAAGTCAATAATTGTTTTTTAAAAAAATATGTGCTACTTACTTAAATTACATTTTGCCGTTTATCCAAAAAATTGTTATGGTGTAATTATTGCGTTTCGTTATGGATTTCCTCAAATGGCCTTTATTATAGTTATAGTAGGCGAGGCGCAGTCGAAATTTAACTATTACAAAATAAAACATATGGCAAGTATTGCCACTTGTTATCGATTTCGTCACGACTACGACAACCATAATAAGGCTAAACATGTCGAAAAATGAAAACAAATCTATACAAAGGGCGTGTGCACACAGAAAAAAATGCTGCAATTTGGATTGGAAATCATATTAAATATACAAGAAATAGTTTGTCGTTTAAGTGTGTTAGTGTTTTTTTTGCTTTGTTCATTGCTACAGTTCACTGTTGTGCTTAGTTGTTTGACTTGTTGTTGTTTATTCTTTCATGTGTCACTATCTGTCGACGACACGTCAAGATATTAACAAAAAATTGGAGCTTGTTTACTCTCTGTCGACAAGAATTTACTGCTATTAACAGCCTCTTCGCATTTTCTATGCCCTAGAGATTAGTAAGTGGCTGTCAGTAATAGTAAAGTGTTGTCGATGACGAGTATAAATGTACTAATTTTTTGGTATTGTCTTGACGTGACGTCGACAAATAGTTACGGAATAAGAAGGAATTACTAGCGAAAATTTACTGCTCCTGGTTTAAAATTACCATTGTTTCACATTAATTTTAAACGAAAAATTATTAATCTAACCTTAAATCTCTTTGATTTAAAAATTTTCACTGTTAAAACAATTTTGTTATAAACGTTACATTTCATTTTCAATCGACATGACTATAACTTTAATTTCAAATAAGTTTTATGTTAAATAATCATTTAAGTTTTATGTTAAATAATCATTTGTTGATCATGTTGAATTAAAATGAAACTCATTTTACATACGATGGTATTTATTTAGTGTATAAGTAAAGTAAAGTTTGAAGCTGTTGTGGCTGCAGTGGTTAGCGCGTGGACTATCATGCAGTTGGTACGAGTTCAAATCTTGGCTGGGGCAGCCAGCTACAGCACAGTTTTCTGATAACTATCACGTAAGTAAAATAATTAATGGAATAGCTACATTAAAGTCATGTTGTTTCAGTTTGATATAACTTTAATTCAACATGATTCTTCGTGTTGTTCGAATATCAAATTCACGTTGTTTCAACTTGATAAAACTTTAATTCAACATGATTCTTCGTGTTGTTCCAATATCGAATTCACGTTGTTTCAACTCGAAATTACTTTGATTCAATATGTTTTTTCCTATTATTTCAGTATCAACTTCATTTCGATTTAACTGTACTGGAATACTAAGTCAACATGAAATATAGTTAATTCAAAATGTTAAATTTTCTTTCAAGATTATTGTAAATCATGTTGATTTAATATGAAACACCTATGAAGCAAAATCACTACCGAAAAAGTTTAAATTAACCGGGTTTTCGACGATTTTACATGAAAATTTTTCTGTGTGTCAAACGGTAGAAAAGTACTATGGTAAAAAAATATTTGCCTGTGGTGAAAATATTTCATTTTTCTGCTGTGCCAAATGATATCTTTTTTGACAATATAAAATTTTGACGTCTGTAAAAAAATTCATATTTCTGCTGTGTGAAATTATATATTTTTTGACAACATAAAACTTTGCGGCGGCGAAGCAAAAAATTTGACTACAAGCCCCGGCTACCAAAAAATTTTTAAAAGAACATTTTTATACATATAAAACAAAATTCTCTGCTGGTTTTTGTTTTTGTACCGAAAAATTGTATAATAGTATGATGTACAATTTTTCGCAAATTAAAATAAACAATGCATTTTTTTAACAGTCTATTTTCAAAAACGACGGCATTGGTTTTCCTTGTTTTATGATACCATGCTTTTAATTTGCTGCTAGTCAAAAATTTATCTGTTGTGTCGAAAATTCTACTAGCCCCCAGGTGTAGTAGAACTCGAATAGTTTTTTAAACAAAACAGTCTGCCTTATTCTATAAATATTTCTCGCTTTCACGTCAACCCGACAACAAACAGTTTGCAATTGTCTATACGTCGACGACAACAATTGACTACTATTAATAGTCTTCGAATTTTCCAGGCCTTAAAGAATTGTAAGGAGCTGTCAATGGTACTCAATTGTTGCCGACAACAAGTAGTGTTGTGAAGTATTCATAAACAAATGGCGCTGGCCACCTCCTCAAAAAGCGCTAGACTCGAAAAATCACCGGATTTCCCGTTTGGCATCCCTAGTGTGAATGTATGTAAGCCTCTCATAACTTAAAAACGGCTTAACCCATCGGAACCAAATTTACGGCACTCAAAAGACATTGACCTCACGTAGATTCCGTGTCGATTCGGTTCGGTAGATTTTTAGAATTTTCAAAATAAACTCTAAACTGCTAAGCCGATCGAATCCAAAATATAATCAGCTCTTAAGCTACGTGGACTGCTAAAAATTTTGTTGAAAAGTAAAAGTTTTTCTCAAATCGATTTTTAAGATTCATTTACTTTTTTTACTTGAAAAAGTGCCGCTAATTTTATCTAACTTCCCTGCAGAAAATTTGGTGACAAATGATCCAAAAGTACTTGTCCTATGACTTGATAAAATGAGACTGGTACCAAAAATAAGGAGTAGTGAATGGTGAAAAAAGACATATTGTGTAAATGGTCACATATTAACCATTTTCAGTCAATTTAGTTGGTACTCCAGCTAGTATTGTAGTAAACGGCACTGAATAAATTTGATGCACCTGGATCTAAGGCCTATCACATGGTATCTACTTATATAATGTTAATTGTCTCCCTTCAATGAGACTGCCATGCCACTCAGGAACATGTGCCGTAACTATATTCAGATATTAACTCCAGCTTAACTGGTACTTATAACATTGAAATATAAGTTCCCCTGTGGTGGAGTGGGTAGTGTACTAGCATGTCATGCCGGAGGTTGTCGGTTCGAATCCTATCAAAGACATCGCTTAAAAATAAAATACAATTTCTACTTGGATTTGTAACAATAAAAAAATAAATTCATCGATAATTACAGCTGAATTTTGAAATAATATTTATATATAATCTATATTATTCTACACCGATTAGGACTCCATAAGGTAGTTCAGAGCGAAGTTACAAGCTCGAAATTAGCGGAAATTCCACGGATGGCCTGCAAGTTCAGCCGCATCGCGTATTTTTTTAATGTGAGATTATGAGAGGGTGAATTACACAAGCACAAGTTACAAATCTTGCGGTGTATCTTTAATACTTAGGATGGCTTTATCTTAAACTTGTTGTATTTTTTCGCTTCATACATACAGTTTTCTCAGTTCAATATAGAAAAAATACAACTAAACTATATAACTGCTGTCTTTCTTCGAAAAGAGCATCATATCGAAAAAAAAAGTATAATAGTCCACCCACAAAAAAAGGTTGCAACAATAAGAATGACGAAAAATTTTAAATTACAATTATTGATTTTTATGTCTCGAAATAGACTCCCTACATAAAAACAAACACAAATAATATACAACACCATAAAGAAGGAGTATTAAAAAGAAGGTGGCTGGTAAATGTTGCTTGTACAAGCTCGCAAAGTAAAAAAATAATGTAATCACAGAAAATTTGAATAAAATTTCTATTACATTTTTCGAATTATTTTCCTTAACAACAACAACAATGAAGAAAATCAGATAGAAGTGGACAGAAAAACCAAGAAATTTTAAAAAGGAGAAAAGTGATTTAATAGAGACAGGACAAAGTAATAGGAATGAAAGAAAAATTTTAATTTGATACACAAAAAAACCTCATGATAAAAAACACCCCAAAAGCCACAAATTTTTAAATAGATTTATAAGCTATAAAGCATACTTTAAAACCATTTTTTTAATACAAAGTTCATACTTTAAACTATCTTTAACTGTAATAATGGTTTATTATAAATACCGCTGAAAATATTGGTAAAAGATGTAAAATAATATCTTGCGCATACATACATACACTTATCCATATTTCTGGGCACAGGACCAAAGATTGTTTAAAAAAATTGATAAATGGCTGAATACTTAAAACTATAACACTATACACTTTTCAGATGGAAGAAAAGGACCAGACATTAATAAATTGAACACACAAAGCACTTTTTTGTTTTCATTAACACGACTATTTCTTCAATAAAAGCTGCATATATAGATTTGGATTTTGCACTAAAAGCTCTTAAGATAGGTTTTATTTATTATTTAGTAATTTTTTATTTAATTTTTTAATTTTCTTCTTAATAAACGTTTTTGCGAAAAGTCTTGGCTGTTGCTGGTGTTTGTACAAAAGAAAAAATTTCATATGTCATGTTAAACTTTATGAAAAAAGAGAATTTTCAGAGAGCGAATAATGAGAACACAAAAAATTATACATTTTTGTCTCTTTCATCTAATTTTCTATAATGTTTTTGTTTGTTGTTGCTTTCCACTTTCGTTTGCAAAGGATGTACAATCAGAGTAGCCAGATGAGGGTAGTTGTGCCCAAAATTGGGGATTTCAACTTTAATTGTTTGTCGACTGATTTTCCTAGAGATGGAAATTGGGACTTTATACTTCAATAAATCTTTTTTTTTCGTGACCTAACAAGAGGGTGTACAAGTTCTCTGCACTGCAAATGAAATATTGTCCCAATGATATATTGGAATGTTGAGAGTAACCTACAACGTATATCTCATCTTACATCTACTCATTATTATCTGATATAGTATACTCTCATTATTATCTTATCTGCATAATATATACATATAATCCTACATTTTTATTTTTAATTTTTTCCTACATTTACTTTGAATTGAAACGAGTTCATTCGATCAGAAGAATTATTAAAGAACAGTACTATTACTAATTGTATCTTGTTTTTTTTTAAATTTTGTTTGTTTGAACAAAAATGAACAGGTTATTCGAATAATCGAATAATTCTTATTCGAATGAAAACACTACACCGAAAAAAATTTATTTAATTTTCAGTAAATAAATTCAATGAATTAGTAAATATTTTGCCTAGAAGCGCCTACAAACAAATTTGTAAATATGTACATACAAAAATGTCTCAATATCATTAGAAAAAGCCGGTTTTTTTAGTAAACAAATATTCCTTACCGCTTTGGAATATTTGTGTAAAAGTATTTATGAATTTTAAACAAAATAATTTACTGAATCAAATAAAAAAAAATATTTAATGTATTTTCTAGAGACGTGCGATTAGTCGATTAATCAAAGAAAGAAATACAAAATATTAAAAAAAAAAGCATAATATAAAAAACACAAGACATAAATTAAAAACACAAATTATTAAATTTTTCTAAATATAAATTATTCAAAATCATCATCAATCAAATAATCTTCATTTTGAATAATCAAATTTAAAATTATTTGAGTAATCAGCATTTTGATTCATCAGGATTCGCGATTAATCGATTGATCATAATTTTGATTAATCAAAAATTTTAATCAATCGATTAATCGCACATCCCTCGTACTTTCTATTATATGCATGTATATCAAACAATATTTTTGTCTGAATTTATAAAACAATTTATCTAAATTAACAAAATAGTTTACTGAATCAAACAAAAATATTTGCTGGACTTTTTTGTAATATATCAAAAAAAATTTTTGTCTGAGTCAGTAAAAACTTTTTTGAATATATTTTTAAGTTTTAAATAATAAAATTAACTGAAGCTAAGAAGGAAATTTGCCGATATTTTTTAACAGACAAAATGTTTTATCTATAAAAATTTTTTTAAAAGTATCCATTAATGATTTATAAAATTTCAATTTATTAAATGTATTCAACTCTGTAGTTTATCTTAAGACTCTAAAAAAATAATGAGAATTAATGCAACAATATTAAAAAGGCTGCTGCAGGGTGCACCGAATTAATTCAATCAGAAAATTTCTGTGGCAAACTTGTTACAAGTTACATTTGATAATAATTGTATGAATTTCAACATCGCACTCCTTTTGCTATTTGCGACTTACTATCACGAAAACTACTCACGATTAACGCACTATTTGCAAATAAAATGTTTGAGGTTGCCACGCTTACAAATGTTTGTTTAAAAAAAACTATATATTAGAGTCCGACCGAATATTCGGTTTCGGTTTCGGATTCGGCCAAAATTGTGGTTTCGGCTGATATTCGGTTTAGGCCAACTTTTTGGCCGAATACCGAAACCGAAACTTTTTATTCTCTATAAATAAGGAAGTTAATCGAAATAGTATTTTCCAAATTTAAAATATGTCACCGCCATGAATCTGTTTTTTCCCGTCCCATATCTTGAGAATTGAATGAAAATTTTACTTAGTTTTATAAAGCGCGACCAAAAGATATACATAGTAACATAATGTATTCAACTGTTTGTTGCCAAAATGAATAGCATAAACTAGGGAATGGTAAACCGATTTCGGTTTGAAACGAAAATCTAATTTATGTTATAATAAATCGATTTTTCTCAATCGAATTTACTTCTCCAATTTCGCACTGAAATTGATTATGTGTTGTTTAAGATTTTTTAAAATAATTTCAAAATGTGAAAAAAGCTCATTTTCAATCTTCACGATAAATTCAATACCGTCGAGAAAAATTCTTTATTGTGTATATCATCGATGAAACGCGGGCGTAAACAAAAAAAACTTCACTTTAGTGGAAATGAATGCAGTCTTATAAATTAGTGTCAAAAATAGGTAAATATTTCGCTTTATATCTTTTTTGTTATTCCGATTCAACTTTTTGATTGGTGCTCTTGTAACTTCATCAATATAGTGATAAAACGCTCCTCAATGTATGTGTATCGAGCCCAATATTTCAGTTCTATTATCATTTAAGCTAATTTCATGCCAAGTTTTTATTAGTCATATGCTCGTAAATGTTTAAGTTTTATATTTGCTCGATGGAATGAAATATATTCAATTTCTACTATTATTTTGACTGACACTGTATGCATGTAGAAATACTCTTACGCACTTTTTCACAGTGTACAGTTAAAATTTAACGTATACTTTAACGGATAGTTTTGTATGCCGAATTCGCCGTTAAGGACCACGTTAACTTTTAATCACATTGTGAAAAGGGCCGTTAATAATATAATGACTTTTCAGTTCTGTTTTTTTTTAAATGTCGATATCACTTAATGCTAAAAAGTTTCTGCAAGTTTCGGATTCGGCCGAATATTCGGCCTTTTTGCCGAATATTAGGTTCAGGTTCGGGTTCGGCCTCAAAAAACTGGTTTCGGTCGGACTCTAATAAATATATAAATATGGCACAAGATAACATTGATAGAAGAAAATTTTGACAATCAGACATGTTCTGAAAATCACATGGCTTTAAATCACATGTGATTTTAAAATCAATAATGGTCATGCAGATATTTTTTCACTCTTTTAATTTTTCTGTTATATAGAACATCAAATATCAGTTCTGAAAAAACATTATCATACGAGTATATCATTATTAAAACGTTTGCATGACCATTACTGATTTTAAAATCACATGTGATTTTCAGAACATGCCTGAATTAGAACAATTAATTATTTGTTATTTCATCCATTCCAGCTACTTTTTTTTAACATACCGAAGTTTTCTATAGAAGTGCTACCAAGTTTTTGTATTTATGCTATGCCGTATAAACAGTGAGTTAACTAATTTGCAAATATTTTTATTGGCAAACAGTGCTCGTATAAAAGTAGTATATGATGCACACATCCTATAGGTAAATAAAAAAAACTTTTTATACAAAAAATTAAGAAAAATTTTCATTTTTATTATTAATACTACTTTTATTGAGAATATTTCAGGATCAAAAAAGTAAACTAGATCAATGTTTTGGGTATTTCATTATTTATATTGGGTAAATGGGGCAACATTATTCTGGCAACTATGTATACAATACAAGTGAACAGTGAAAAAAAGGATGCTGACAAATTTCCTCGATGTAGCAAAACAAAAAGACCGAAGATATCCCAATATAAAAGAATCTTAAAATAAAACAAGTGTCAAAAAGATGTTAAACTGAATTTAAACGACATAAAATAGTACATATACTACGTACACACATACGACCTTCTGTTAGCTAAATATAGTCTTGTGACATTTACATTGAGGGTTAAAAGAGTTCTCAACTTAAACTCCAAGAATTGACAGCTTAAAAGAAGAAAATTATATGGAGATAAAAGGCCGACATGAATTTCTCATTCATTTCATAATTCATTTTGTAATATTCTTTTGTGTTTGTCAAACACATATATTTTTTTATATATCATGATATATTTTTATCATGATAACTGCCAAATTCCATGTGGGAAAAATAGCTAATATAGAACAAATTATTTTTCAATATAAAGTTTGACTTTTATCATGATAAAAATATATCAGGTATAGACGCAGGGTAATGAAATTAACTACAGTGCGCCCTCGGTTGCTGCAACTAATAAAAACGAAGGCAGTTGCAACAACCGCGGCTGTTGCACTGACCGGGTCACAAAAAATTTTTATAGGCATATTACACTACTTTAATATATAAACATTGCTTTAATTATTTATATACAAACAATATCAAGTATATGGCATAACTTTAATATTTAACTATGTATTTAACTTGAAATTGTTTATTTTTCAAAAAAATATAATTCATTTTATTCAAAATATGTAAAACATAAAACAATCCCAATAAGTAAATTAAATAAATAATAAGCATTCTAATGCACCAAAAAACATATGAGTAATGGGGTATTTATTTTGTAAAATGACACAAATTTTCCATACATTTTGTTGTTTTAAAATTTTAAAGTTTTGAAATCTGAGAGTGCTGTTGGCTGAAGTGGTTAGCGCACTTGACCACCAACCCAGATGTCTTGAGTTCGAGACTAGTTTCAGGCAAACCATCAACATCATGAATTTTTCTGATGTGCATTGGTGTGCCATTGTGTTGATTATTGTTGACTGTGAAAGTGATGAAGACATAGCTCTGATGACTTAAGCTGTTTTTAGACTATTCAACAAGCTGTTCGAGTTCTGCACAAAATGAAAACCTGATATAATCGGATATGTTCTGTATTCCATGCGGAATTCAAATGTGCGAAATTGTTGTTATAAATATAATTATTATAAATTATAATTTGCAACAACAAATGCTTTGCTAATTCAGCACATTTTAATTCCGCATGGAATATAGAACTCGCCCAAATGTGTTATTGTTTTTTTTTTTTTAATTTCCATAACATCATTTTCTAGAGAAGCCGAACGGGTTGTGAGATAGTGTAAAACACCTTTCAGCAGTACCGACATCGATTAATACTGACATATACTAATGCACATCTCAGCACCCTCTTTTGTCGGTATTGTAGCAAAATCGTCGGCGAATTAAAAAAACTTATAAAATGAATACACAGCTTAAGCAAAGTAATGCCTCTACTTGACACTTGAGGCGCTGCAACACTGCTGTACAACATTTAACAAAAAAAGCACAATGGCTGAGTTGTAAATGAGTTAGGCTTTCTATTTCTCTCAATTCATCACCATTTTTTCTTTATATTATCCCTTTCCCAAAGAAGGTAGCACACAGCGTTGCTGTGTGTTGTTTATTCTTACATGTGTCGGCTATGTATACGACAAAAAACGAATTACCAGCGAAAATTTACAGCTGCTGGTTTAAAATTACCATTGTTTCATATTAATTTTAACAAGAGTTCATATCAAAAAGGAAATAGAAAAAAATCCAAATTAACAAGAGTTTGATTAAAATTAAAAAAATATATATAAAAATATCTTATTATTTTTACTAAAAAATGAAGCAAAAATATGGCTACATTCACATTACCAGTTCAAATTAGTGTTGGCGATCTAGAGCCATTAAAATAATATCAAATTACCGAGGGGACCCAATTATAAGGACTTTTTTCCAATTTATTGAATGTGTTTCAAGGGACCTGCGAGAGATTCAAATTTACGACTTTCAAATTATCAACACAATATTGTGACCCGAGTCCATTTTCATAGTTAGATTGTCCGGATATTTTTTGCAAAATTATTAAATAGTCTGTTAACTTCACGTTTCCCAAAAGAAAAGAGAAAGACCTAGTTATATACATATCTACCGCATTTTGTCTTATTGTAGGCCACCCTCATTTGCCTTTACATTTCGAGGATCTAAAGAATTTTCCTGTTTTCTCTTCCGATATTGAAAACAATTATTAAATTTGATTCTCCGGTTAGTAATACATTATACGAAGAATAATTCTTTTAATTTGTTGTACCTATTATGTTTTTAATAAGAAACAGTTTGAAATAAATAATAACGAGTGATTTTTTTGCTATTATCTTTTTGGCAACACTAGTTTTGACAGCTCACGCACGTTTTGTATCTTGTGTCACTGTCAAACATCTTCAGTTTGGTCTATAATTTAATCATGAATCGTCTTACAAACACCACAACGCCAAATTTTTGGTGAATGGGCTCTTGAAAAGTTAGATGAAGATCCACTTTTTTTATCGAAGAATTGTGTTCAGCGACGAGGCTCATTTCTGGTTGAATGGATACGTGAACAAGCAAAACTGCCGTATTTGGAGTGAAGAGCAGCCAGAAGCATTGCAAGAGCTACCAATGCATCCACAAAAAACAACCGTTTGGTGCGGATTATGGGCTGGCGGCATCATTGGGCCGTATTTCTTCAAAGATGATGCGAATCACAACGTTACTGTGAATGGTGAGCGCTACCGTGCGATGATAACAAACTTTTTTCTGCCCAAAATGGAAGAGCTTGACTTGCATGACATGTGGTTTCAACAAGACGGTGCCACATGCCACACAGCACGCGAAACAATGGACCAATTGAGAGGCGAGTTCGGTGAAAAGTTTATTTCACGCTTGGGACCAGTCAATTGGCCGCCCAGATCGTGCGATTTAACGCCTCTAGACTATTTTTTGTGGGGCTATGTTAAGGCTAATATCTATAGCGACAAGCCCGCTTCGATTGACGCACTGGAAGCCAACATTGCCAACATTATTCGTGAGATACCGGCCGAAATGTTGGAAAGAGTATGCCAAAATTGGACTAAGCGGATGGACCATTTGAGGCGCAGCCGCGGCCAACATTTGCATGAAATAATCTTCAAACATTAAATTATATCGACCCAACTATCGATCCAAATAAATATTTCATGCATTTTTCTGAATTTTATGTGTTTTTTTTTTGTTTACTTTCCGATAGTTCTTATAAAATCACCCATTATATACACACAAAAAAATTTTCATGTAAAATCGTCGAAAACCGGGTTAATTTAACATTTTTCGGTAGTGATTTAGCTTCATAGGCGTTTCATGTTAAATCAATATGACTTACAATAATCTTGAAAGAAAATTTATCATTTTGAATTAACTCTATTTCATGTTGATTTAATATTACAGTACAGTTAAATCAAAATGAAGTTGATACTGAAATTATACGAAAAATCATATTGAATCAAAGTAATTTCGAGTTGAAACAACATGAATTTGATATTGGAACAACACGAAGAATCATGGTGAATTAAAGTTATATCAAGCTGAAACAATATGACTTTAATGTAGCTATTCTATTAATTATTTTACTTACATGATCCGAAAACTTAGTGTTGTAGTACCTGGCTGCCCCAGTCAAGATTTGAATTCGAGCCACCTGCATGATAGTCCACGCGCTAACCACTGAAGCCACAACAGCTTCAAACTTTACTTTATCTATACACTAAATAAATACCATCGTATGTAAAATGAATTTCATTTTAATTCAACATGATTTATTGATTATTTAACACAAAACTTATTTAAAATTAAAGTCATGTCGATTTAAAATGCAATGTAACGTTTATAACAAAATTGTTTTAAAAGTGAAAATTTATAAATCAAAGAGATTTAAGGTTAGATTAATAATTTTCCGTTTAATATGAACTCTCGATGATTTGAACTTTTTCTCTGGTCCCTTGAATTTCAAATTATCGAGAGTCGACTGTAGTACCAAACGCTAGAGGCCGGATGCCGGACATTTTACCATCTCGGAAGCCACTATTTAAGCGGTAACAGTTAGGAAAATGTGGCTCTCTAAATTTATAATTCTCTGAATTAAATGAAAAGGAAGTCTATCAATTGCACTATGGGACATTTATCATAAAATTTCTAAAAATTTCACTGTCATTAAAGACGTAAGAAGCAAAATTCAACAGATAAAGCAATTAAAATGTTTTCTTCCGTATTTAAGTTTTTGTTTTATTTATTTAGTTATAAGTTTTTTTTGCTAAGAAAGTGTTGTTTTTTGTTTGTGCGAATAAATAAAATTTCGCCAAGAGGATTCGGGAAGTTTTTTTTCATTTTTATTAAAAAAAAAATCGCAATTTAGCATTCCTTTAAAGCAAAAATTCACCTTCGTAATGGACGATACAATAATTTGAGATAAATTCACTTCCTCGAAAAATTATTTTATTGCAAATTTACATTGAAAAGTGCAAGCAATGCAACATTTTTTTGTAGAAAAGGAAACGCCATTAGACATAAATGAGTGTGAATTCCCTCTTGCATTGTCGCATTAAAAAAGAATAATCCACTATTATATTAAGCAAATCGGGTAAAATTATGGCTATAGAAATTGGAATTATATATATAACCAAAATTGGGAGCAAAAAATAAAAATGTAAAAACTGCAAAATCTGCATAATTTGCAGAAAAACTTATTTTTTTTAGCAAAAAACTGCAAAATACAAATAAATCTGCACATTTGGCAATGCTGGTAGCACATTAACTAATTAACTGGTAGGCATTAATTGCCATAGAGTGCTACTTCTCTTAAAAAAAATTAAATAAAAATGAAAATTATGGAAAATTTTTATGATTTTACAAAATAAACATTATGATGACATTAAGTTTGAATTGGCTTATAGTTTTATAAAATGGTTTAAAAGGAAGTCAGCAAAGTTTTTGACTTTTTTTGGTACCAGATATTTGTTTTAAGCCGATAAAAAGAAAAAAAGCAAATAACCGACGACAAAATTTAAAAGTTGCGTTTCAAGAGTCACAAGTTGTTGCCAAGTTGCATACAGCGAGTCTACAACGTAAATATTTGAGTTATTGCAAAAATCAAGTTTTCACAGTTCACGTCTTTTTGGCCAAAATATGTGTTTTGCGCAACATGTTTTCCCATACAATCGTCATGTGAGCAAAACACCTCAAACAGAGTGTTTCGCTCCAAATTATGTAAAACTTTGTCTATGCAACACAGCGTTGCCTCTATGATTACAAATGCAACTTTGGGTCATCCATTTACTGTGATTGACAAATGCGAAAAAAGTGACGCTGTTCTGCGGCCACATAAGGAAAGAAATATGGCGCGCATTTTATTTTCAAAGAAGAATGTAAGCAAAACAATAAAAATGTCAAACTTATTACGAAAATTCGAACTTAAAAACACTTACAGCATAATGGAAACGTTTCGACATATTTTGCTCAAAACGGCCTGTTTTGCTCATAATCGAAACGTACTATTAAACACTTTCCGACTTTGCTGCTTAAAAATATAAATATGATTACAACAAGTGACTGCAGATTGCTTAGCAAAAATTACTCGTGCAATTACTGTGGCAATTTGTGGTTCACGTGTGGCAAACTTTATGGAGCATTAAAATTTTACATTTTCGGCAATAAATATTGCTACGTGGAGACCGCAAGTTAATGAGAGTCGAGTTCTACTTATTATATATACCCTTTACCAAAAAATGGAAAGGGTATATCGTCACAGAAAATGCAAAAAAGCCCTATCTAACATTTTAAACGTTTTACACGAGAAGCTTAAATGAAAAAATATATTGACACATAGTGCAAAATGTTACAATATTGTAAAATTTTTCACTAATTGCCAATATATTTTTCATTTAAACAAGTTTTATGCTTCTCCTGTAAAACTTTTAAAATGTTAGATAGGGCTTTTTGCATTTTCTGAGACGATATGAAGGTTTGTCATTCCGTGTGTAATTTCCACAATATTAATTTGCGACTGCATAAAGTATCAGCCCAATCACAAATAAAAAATCCGTGGGAGTTTTTTCACTTTTCCTTTTTCTCCTATTATGAATTAAAATTCCGTCGGAAAAAAATCGATGGAGAAAAAAGTAGGTATTCTCAATGCATTTGAACTTCCATTTTCCCCCGAAATTTTTCACTTGCAAAACAGAAGGGAGTTTGCATAAAAATCGAAGTAATATTTAAAAAAAAAATTTTTTTGTCAATATTAAAATATTTTATTGTTCTTGTAGGTCGAATACCACAAAAAAGCACAAACAAAACATTTTTTAACTTTAAAGGATCCATTTCCATATACACAGAAAAAACTAATTTTTCACTTCAAATACCAAATTCCCTGAATCAAATGTAAATTTGTTCAATTTAGGTCATATAAAGAAATTTGTAAATTCAAATGCAAAAATTTGTAATAATATGTTTGAAAAAATTCTGATTTTTTCAATAAACAAATTGTTTCAATCAAAATATGTTTTAGAGAAATATAAAAAATAAATCAAAGAATTTCTCAATTTTATCAGGTTGCTAACATTGGCGGTAGGTAAATGAAATGAAATAATAAGTCAAACAAAATTATTTATCAAACTAAATAGAGACAATAATAAAGATATAAAATCAGTTTCAAAAACATGTTTGTTTAAAAAAAAGCTATCATAATTTTTTCTGTGTATGCAGCAAATAGAAGCTTGCACGATTTCTCTCTTCTACAGCGCCAATTTTCTTCACAAATGCTAATACAGCTTTGATATTAATTTTTTATTCACTTATTTATTTAATTTTACTTTAAATTTAATTAAAACATAATTTTTAGTTATTTTCCACAAAAAACACTGAATAAATAAGTATGTATCAACAAGCAAAACGCTACCATTGATATTCAATGATGCCACTGTTTCATATTTTTGTTCCCGCGGAGTTTATGATTGGAGGAGTTTTTTCTCGAGAAGTGTTTTCAGTGGGAAAGAAATTCCTAGGGAATATTCATGATTGGGCTGTATATATATATATATTCTGGGTCCTTATAAGCAGGAAAGTATAATTATCAATGTCTGTCTGTCCGTCTGTCTGTACGTGGAATCGATTTTCCCAAGCCCACAGAAAAGTTACAGATTTCGAATTTGGACTAATTATATCAGGATTTGTCTCAAATATATTAGTATTGAAAATTAGCAAACACAAAAAAAATTCTCACTTGCCATTAGATTTGTGTCCATGATTATTGGTGAAGGCAATCTGAATATAACACTTTTACTAGTTTTTTTTTTAATTCTTATTTTATTATCAAACGTAAAATGTTTAAATAACTTTAAAGGTTAAACATAAGCTGGGTCGAATCTTATAGATACATATGTATATCCTTCACCTTTACATGAAACAGAAAATATCTGTGACGAAAAAAGGATTCTTTCTAATGTTGCTGGGATAAGTTACATGTTACTCATCTGTCAACTCGTTTTGTCACAATGAAAAAATACAAAAGAGAAATCCGACGGGATGGAAAAATAAAATTTGAGATAGTTCTAAACGTCAATCGAATGAATAGCCGTTATATTTTAAAACAAAGATACACATTCACATATTAGCCATTTATTTTATAGATATTTATTTCACTGTTTACATTCGCATAACATGAATGTTAAGCAAACTACGACACATGCACACAAGACACCAAAATTTCAATCAGTAGTTTGTGAACATTTGAAAAGGTTGCATGTTTTAAAACTTGTGTCCGAGTTGAAAAAGCACGTTAAGTAAATACATACATATAACATACTGTTTGTACCTTTTATCATGCGAAGGATATTAGTTCTAGCCTTTGAATTTTTCTTATGATTAATGCTAAAGCAGTTCATCACAACTGAATCGCCTAAACCATATTAGCTTTAAAGTCAAATTGCATAGTAAAAGTTTGCAATTATAAAGGCAGACGCTGATATGTTTTATATTGTAGGGAACGTTTTTTTTTTAATAAATTAGTAGATATATCAATTAAGTTCCTCAATAAGCTAATATTAGAAAAAGGAATATCTAATTTTCATCGCACTTATACAGTAAAAATATGGTGGAGGTTGTTAATTGCCTTATCCTTTACTATATTTTTATTGCAAAAGCACCATATCATACTTATGTCACTCAGAAATAAACGGGTTCCCTTCAATTTTTAATACATATATGTATGTATGTATATGAGAAGAGCATAATGGAGCATGAGAAGAAAAAATCATATTTTGTGTTACATCTATGTGTATACATATATTTTGAAAAGTACTTTTTCAAAAAGGCACATTTTCCAAAGAGTACAATTTTCAAAAATTAACTTTTTCACAAAGTATATTTTCCAAAGAGTAACTTTTCCTAAAGTACCATTTCAACAAAGAATCTTTTCCATACAAAAAGGACGTTTTGCAAAACGTACTTTCTTAAAAAAGTACTTTTTCCATAAAATACTTTTTTGATGTATCTTTTTTAAAAACTAACATTTTCAAAAAGTTTCCCAATAAATATCTTTTGCAAAAAACCTTGTTGAGAAATATCTTTACCAAAAAGTAAATTTTCTGAAAACGTACCAATTCTAAAAATTATATTTTCAAAAAGTTTTTTTTTATAAAAAATCACTTTCACCAAAAAGTGTCTTTTCAAAAGAGTACATTGTTCAAAAATACCTTTTTCAAAAAGTAAATTACCAAACAGTACATTTTTCAAAAAGAACCATTTCCAAAAAAAAATATATATATATACATTTTGCAAATATACATATCGTTACTTTAACTTACAAAAGGCGTATATAACATAAAAAAATACATTTTTAAGTTTGAAACAAAAGACATAATAAATAAAATATAAAAAAGCTTATGTTTATTTTTTGAAATATAAGAAATGTAAGAAAGAATCCAGCCCACATATTTCATAATTCTTAAAATATATATATATATATATGGGACATTTCATGTCAAGTGACCGAACTTTTGAAACCGATGTCTTCCGATCGGGATGAAATTTGCACCAACGTTAGTCCTATTGGATAGTATTTTAGACACAATTTTTCAACAAGATCGGTCAAGAACTCTCTGAGTTAGAGTGGGTCAAAATTTGACATTTTGGCCATACAGGTGTTTTTTCTCATCTATGTAACTTATTACCTATTGTTCTTAGGAAAATTTGTCCCAAATAGTTTAGATAGCTATTTCTTCAATCTTTCTAAAAAAAAAATTAAAAAAATAAAAAAAAAAATTTTTGATTTTTTTTTTGCAAAATTAAAAATTTTTTTGACTTTTTTTTCAAATCGCACCATTTTTTTTTTTTTTTTTTTTTGCTCAAAAGAAAGCTTAGGTCTTTTCCTTTAAAAGCTTTTTGGTCGCTTTGTGGGATGCGAGTGGGATATCTATCAAAATAAATGTATTGTAACCCAAGACCAAGGTTTTAAAATTTTTGCATACGAACTATTTTGAATTTTTTCCTATTTGTGTGTAAGTGTTTCTAAAACCTCAAAAATAAAACTTATACTGAGAAACTAGACAAATTTACCTTTCCGACGGTATGTAACATACCTAACTAAAATTTCATACCCACGATACTGTAATACCCACAATATGTTAACCTCAGAAATAAAATCAATTTTTTTCTATAGAATTTGGAAAAATTTTTTTTTATTTATTTTTAATATTAATATTAATATTAACTTAATTAATATACAATAATAATAATAATAATAAAAAGATAAATAATTTAATAAAAGTTAATCTTAAACACATTAGATCCATTTATATCATAACTATTTTTGTACCTAATTTATTGTAGCTGATACCCAGTCATTCATCCAGCTTATTTATCGCCTTTATTTGCTGCTTTTTTTGCCAATCCTTTCTTGGCGTTACTACGTTCAGCTGTTGATTTTGGTGCTGGTTTCTTTTTTGGCTTTGGAAAGAAATCGCATTCAATAGAGGCAGAAAACTTTTTCAACTTGAGGCTTCCATCGTCAAGCGGTATAAAAGCATGGTATTGAGCGGTGCCATCGATTGTTACCGCAGCATCGAATCTGCTCTTCAGTGTTTTCAATGTTTCCTCATGATCCTCTTTGCTACTAAAAACTATTTTAGTTTCTTTAAAATAATTCTTTGCCCAATCGAATAAAGCAGTCGCATCTAAGATACGATGTTGATGCGAGCACTGGAGGCTATACTTCGCTGCGTTTCTTTTGAGGTTTGCTCCAATACCATCACATGCTCCTTTACCATGAGCTGTAGGATGAAAATGCCACTCAGCTGGCATTCGAAAATCTTTTTCATGAGCTATAAGATTTGCGAAGCTGCTTTTGTTTTTAAAATGTTGACGAGCTCCGTCCGAAACGTAGTATACCTTCTCAACTGTGAATTCAGATTTTAGATAATTTAGTATTATTTTCTGGTATTCATAAACTGCAACGGTATCATGTTTTAAATCGTCGGATATGATTGCCATACTTTTGTGTTCCAGTTTTTCATCTTTCTTGTAGTAAATAACTACTGTGAATATAGTTGCTTGGTCGTTATTGAAGTGGAATGCTTGTATGGCATCCTGAAGAACATATTTATAGTTTTCTGCGAAATCATATGAAATAACGAATTCACCAGACTTCAAATGTATCTTCAAATCCTGGATGAATGACCATTGCTGTTTGACTAAAAAGTCATGGGTTCTCAAATTTAGCAATCCAGTACACATTTCATCCGCAAAATCATCCACATTTAAAATGATTGTTTTCAATGTGCATCTTTCAGTCTGAAGCCAAGATTCAAATTTGACCTCCTCAATACATTCTCTATCAAAAGAGTTGATTAAATTCTCTTTGATGAATGTGGTTTCCGGGCAATTTGAACATTCACCTAAGTGGCAAGAAGTTGATGCATTAGAACACATGGTCAATTTAAGGCAATCGCGGTAATCGTGCAAATCTTCTGGCGAATCATCTGTTAAGTTCTTTAAGTTGATTTGCTTCAACATCAGTTTAACATTTTCATGGTAAATGCAAACGCATACTGTGTGAGTTCCGCTGCTTCCTGCCAAAACGCAATGTTTTGGCCTCAGTTGGGTAAATTTTGTGAAGCCAATTTTGACATCCTCGTGTTCAGATTGAAATGTTGCGAATAACTCGTTCAGGTTGCAGAGAACCATTCTCTTCTGCATTTGAACTTTCTTGCCATCGATTCGTACAGACACGCAGTCTTTCTTCCCTGGCATCAGGCGACTCATATCATCTCGCTGATAAAACTGAGTTACTAGAGCTTCAGTTTCGCACTCTAAAGTTTTTCCCTTCTTTTTGTTTGGGAGTGTGAGAATCCCATGCTCAGCAACCAATTTTTTAGCAATTCTTGCTTTTCGTTCAGACGTTCCAAACTCAGTCATTATTTTTGCACAACTCCATGTTGATGGAGCAAGCGTGAGAAGTTGAATTCTTTCAGCTCTACTCTGTGATGTTTTGTATTTCTCTTTTATTTGTTCAAGAACTTCTACTGCATCCTTATGATATTGGTTTTGACACTCATTCTTTGAACTTATACCTTCTACTGAAAAGTTCGAATCACCATCATCATCAACAGTTCTGTCATCATTCTCACAACTACTTTTGTCTTCATCTGAAACAACTTCAACGCAAGCCTCATTACTATTCAAATCCGGTAATTCTTTCAACTTTCCGAGCTCTTTCCTGCATGATCCACAAATTAGCAACTGTTTTGACAGCGTAGGGAATTTTTTTAATAAGCCGTCGGAAATATTTCGCATATCTGATGATCTGTGAAACTTTTTCTTAAAGGGATTAAAACAAAAACTTCCATGAATTTTATTTTCAATCTTAGCCTTTTTAGGAGCCGTAGACATTGTGAAGATTAATTATGTTAGAAATTATGTAAATAAAACACGTCTAAACTTTAACGCTGTTTGTAAAAAACTGATTTCCGAATGTCTTCACAATGACAATAAATAGTTTTTTAAGATCATATAGGTAGCGCATTTTAATGAATGTGTGTAAAATCTTTTATTAGGGTCAAGAAGGGATTAGTGTGGTTTAACCGCATGTTACAAAATAATAATGAAGTACCTATTTTAACCAAATGTTACTAATAATAATAAACTACCTGTTAACTTCACTCACTTTTTAAAGTCAAGTGTCATAAAATAATAAAGAAACTGGCATTTCGGAGAATGGCCATAAAATATTACCACGTGAATCAAAAACTTGTCTCTGGGGCACCTGATATTTTGACAATAAAAATTGCATTCAATATTACGTGAGCTCAAAACTACCTATAGGATTGACAAAAAAGCCGTAATGAAAGGCAAGACTCAGAAAAAATGTTGGGGTGGAAAAATGTTGGGAGTTTAACATATTGTGGGTATTACAGTATCGTGGGTATGAAATTTTAGTGGTATGTTACATACCGTCGGAAAGGTAAATTTGTCTAGTTTCTCAGTATAAGTTTTATTTTTGAGGTTTTAGAAACACTTACACACAAATAGGAAAAAATTCAAAATAGTTCGTATGCAAAAATTTTAAAACCTTGGTCTTGGGTTACAATACATTTATTTTGATAGATATCCCACTCGCATCCCACAAAGCGACCAAAAAGCTTTTAAAGGAAAAGACCTAAGCTTTCTTTTGAGCAAAAAAAAAAAAAAAAAAAAATGGTGCGATTTGAAAAAAAAGTCAAAAAAATTTTTAATTTTGCAAAAAAAAAATCAAAAATTTTTTTTTTTATTTTTTTAATTTTTTTTTTAGAAAGATTGAAGAAATAGCTATCTAAACTATTTGGGACAAATTTTCCTAAGAACAATAGGTAATAAGTTACATAGATGAGAAAAAACACCTGTATGGCCAAAATGTCAAATTTTGACCCACTCTAACTCAGAGAGTTCTTGACCGATCTTGTTGAAAAATTGTGTCTAAAATACTATCCAATAGGACTAACGTTGGTGCAAATTTCATCCCGATCGGAAGACATCGGTTTCAAAAGTTCGGTCACTTGACATGAAATGTCCCATATATATATTGGGTGTTTTTTATTGAGGTATAGAACTTTAAGTTGGCATCACTTTTTTAACTGGCGGCCATTTTGTCAGCTGTCAAGTGATTAATATTTAGTTTGGTTTGCCATTTGATCATGAACAGGTTGACAAAAGAACAACGCTTGCAAATCGTGCAAATTTATTTCGAAAATAATGGTTCAGTTCGCGAAGTTTACCGCAAGCTCCGTCCATTTTATGGTCGACATAATCGTCCATCAGAGCAATTAATTCGGTTAACCATGGATCGTTTTCGCACTACGTTTACTCTATGTGATAATACGCATCCGCAGAAACGTCATTACATCCACAAAAACTGACTGTTTGGTGTGCTCTATGGGCTGGTGGAGTCATTGGGCCATACTTCTTCCGAAATAATGCTGGAGAGTCAGTTACCGTTAATGGAGACCGGTATAGAGCCATGATAACCGACTATTTTGTTCCCGAATTGGATGGCATGAATGTGGATGAGTTGTGGTTCCATCAAGACGGCGCTACATGCCACACAGCGCACGTCACAATCGATTTATTGAAGGAAACATTCGATGAGCGCATAATTTCGCGGAATGGACCTGTCAATTGGCCACCAAGATCATGTGATTTGACACCATTGGATTATTTTCTTTGGGGATATGTGAAGTCGCTCGTCTACGCCAACAAACCAAAAACGTTAGGGGACTTGGAAGCCAACATTCGTGGCGTTATTGCCAACATACGGCCCCATATGCTCGAAAAAGTGGTTAAAAATTGGACCTGTAGAATTGGCTTTATTCGAGCCAGCCGCGGCGGCCACATGCCCGAAATCATATTTAAACATTAATGGCATAAAATTATCCTTCCAATAAAGCCAAATTGATGGACATTAAAACGATTTTCTTGTGTTTTATTTCAATTCGAAGTTCTATACCTCTAAAAAAAACACCCTGTATATATATATATATATATATATATATATATATATATATATATATATATATATATATATATATATATATATATATATATATATATATATATATATATATATATATATATATATATATATATATATATATATATATATATATATATATATATATATATATATATATATATATATATATATATATATATATATATATATATATATATATATATATATATATATATATATATATATATATATATATATATATATATATATATATATATATATATATATATATATATATATATATATATATATATATATATATATATATATATATATATATGTATATATATATATATATATATATATATATATATATATATATATATATATATATATATATATATAATACTGTTTCGTAGTTCTTTTATTAAGTTTTATGTTTCAAACTTACAATTTTTTATATCGCCTTTTGTAAGTTAAGGTAACGATATATATGTACATATGTTTTCCACAAAAGCACCTTTTTCACGTTATTTTTCCCAAAAAAAAAAACACTTTTCCAAAAGGTACATTTTCCGAAAAAGTAGATATTTTGTTCAAAAATATATTTTTTTCGAAAGGTACTCATTTCCAGAAAATACATTTTCAAAAAATACCCTTTTCCAAAAAGGACATTAACCATAAAGTTTATTTTTCAATATCTTTTTAAAAACGAACATTTTTAACAAAAGTATGCATATCAAACCGCGCGATAAATCAGCCGCCATCTTTTGATAAGAAATTTTGGTACCAATGGAAAGGTAATTTTCTACAGATATCAAATGTATAAAGATATCAAAGCTTTCCGAAGAAATTTATAAAAAAAAGAGAAAAAGAATATATAAAACATATTTTTTAGTTTTTCAGAGTATATGAAAGCGTTTACTATTTTTTGTTACTCCCCTGCGGAAAGCTTTTGTACCAATTGTCTTCAACGTAATTATCCTTTCACTGATGAAAATGGCGGTATAATATGTCGGTGAAAAGGAAAAATGGGCTTAATTTTAGAACGTGGCTTAAACTGAGTATATTAAAAGCTAGACATACAAAGTTTTAGAAGGGATTTCTTGCCACGTGCGAAAAATTAGACATTAGGAGCCATAAGTGGCGCCAACCGAACCAAAAATTAAGCCAAAGTCAATCCCTAAACAACGATAGGCAATATGATGAAATCGGTCTTCAAATTGCGGCGCTATATATAAAAAATAAAAAGTGCAGCATTTTAAGGCGTGACAAAATTTTTTTCCTTTTTTAAAAACGTCATTGATATCTTTCATTCTAGGAGGTGATTGCTGCAACTTTTTTTCGAAACACCCACCCTATACCAATATTGGAAAATATATAAAATGTATAAAGTGCAAAATTTAAAAAATGCAATATCGCAAAAAGTCGCAAAAAGTTAAACATTCTATTCTTTATTGTGTATATAATAGATATGGGGAATATTGGGGATCTCTATAACTTTTACGGTTTTGAAATATTAAAATGTAGAAAATATAGTCTACAATTATACTTTTCATATAAACATGAATCTGACCATGAATGTACCATAATTTTAAAAATATTTTTACACAGATCTACGCTCGTAAATGTGTTTAAGTTTTATTTTTGCCCGATGGAATAAAATATATGCAATTTGTGCTATTATTTTGACTGACACTGTATGTATGTATGTAAAAATTCTAGTAATAAAATAAATAAGTTTTTAATTCTTATAAGCTTTTAAAAATGGCAATATTAGTTAATACTATAAAAGTTTCAGTACGTTTCGGATTACGCCGATTATTCGACTTTTTGGCCGAATATTATCTCATTGATTCCATTCATTCAGATGTGCTGCACCAACGGGAAAACTCAGAAGACCTTCTTACTTCACGCCTTATTAAAGGCATGCTTAGACATTTTTCTTCCGTATAAAAGATAAGATACACATTCCACATTCGCTTCTACGGGAAGGGAGAAGAGAAGGAGTAGCATTTTTGTTTTGTTTTGCCAAAGCAAAAGAAATTTGTTTTGTTCATCAAAAATTTACTTTATAAATACGGTGGCAATATTTTTAAACAACAAACATGCATGATTTTTGTTCGCGATGTCTCACTTTGGAGCTCTTGTTTCAAAATGCTCTAAAATCATGTTTCTTCGTCTTATTGCCTAATCCAGTTGTATCATGGTTAAACTACACACAAAACAAATCGTGTTTTATTACAAATCTTTCTCTTCCATACTATGAATGGGTGAGAAATGTAGAAGGAAAGCATACTTTAAATGTGTTAGTATTTGAAAAATTTTTTTTTATTATTTCGGCTTTCTAGTTCAATAATTGAATTAATGTAAATTCAAATTATTTTTATTAAGAGTGGAGTGCTGGAATATTCAAATCAGATTAGCAGAACGGATCAGTACTACTGATTTCGACGGCCGCTACGCTCGTCATCATCAGCGTTCTTGTTCGCTTTTACCAATTTGTGACACAATTCTCTAGAACATTGCTGCCCAAAAATATTTTGCAGTACAGTAACACGATAAAGTAAACGGAAAGATGTTCATTAACATTTTATCACAAGAAATTGTGTTGGTCATATAAATGTATAATAATGCAGTTCACACAGAATTTTACATTTTTTTACTTCGTAAAATAGAGAAATATTTAATACATTTTGCCCCAATCCCCTTAGTTTTTCCAAAAATATCTGTTTATTTCTAATAAAAATCACTTTCTTTTTCATCATTTATTTTACACACTGTATGTGGCAAAATACCAACATAGCTGCTATGCATGAACACTCGTCGCTCTAACGACTAAAAAAAGAGTATAAAAAGAAATGAGGTATGGATTCTAAGCAATTGTTTGGTGAAATGGACATATTTTCTCTAGAACCTCTTTTTTTTTAAAGCTACAATGCTACTGAATATGATTTTGTTTATTTTGGAGTTTGTGTTGAATAATTGTAAAATGCTGACTAACTTTGTAATTTATAGATTATAAACAATGATAGATCGCTGCGTTCTTTTTGAGCATCCTCGGAAGTGCCTCAAAACATCGCATGTGGAAGACATGAATGTTTTTTACTGCTTCCAGAAACATGATATTTTTGCTGGGTATTTTAAATAGTATTAAGATTATTTGATATATTATACGTATATAAACAGCCGTATTATATATGTCGAAGTGGAATTTGTGACTACGACAAATTGTCATAGAATAAAGAAAACATGTAAAAGTTTTCTTTATTCTAGGATAACAAAAACGTTGTTCTTTAATATACCAAGGCAGATTTAAATTAGGGATGTAACGATACGCCGTTTTGCCGATCCGATACCGATACCGATATTTAAAAATAAATATCGCCGATACCGATTCCGATACCGATACGAATATTGAAATTGAGTTCAAGTTTAGATTAACAAAACTCAAGCGCAATTTTTTTATTATACAAAATTACATTATAAGAGAGAATATTTAAAATTGATAAAACATTGGAAGTAATTTTTAAGGAGCTACATTTTCTTTGCTTCCAAAATATCTATATTAAAAATATGCAGATAATTAGTAGAAAAGAAAGAAAAAATGTTTAATTCCTTTATAATTTTAAAAAATACTCGCCATGCTTTTTAAAAAATCGATTTTTTTAAAGGACATTTATCAACTAATATTCTTCTAAATAACTTAATAGCTTAATTATTAAAACACTTCTAAGTTTATATTTATTCACTTAAATTTACATGAAAATACAGTTCTGAGCTTAAATTCGCATAAAAAAATTGTGAAAATGGGTAATTTTGTATCCTTTTTCCTTGAGGAAAAATCATTATAGAATACCGAAAA
This sequence comes from Panzeria rudis, assembly GCA_956483635.1. Taxonomy (NCBI): domain Eukaryota; kingdom Metazoa; phylum Arthropoda; class Insecta; order Diptera; family Tachinidae; genus Panzeria; species Panzeria rudis. Next base: position 93,734,147 of record OY101449.1, on the reverse strand, counting down.
AGAAATTTATCCTAGCATCGCTTCCACCGAATTGGTAATCGAAAAACAGAACTTCTTGCAATGGCAAGGATATGTAAAACTAATTAGAAATTAGCCAAATTTGCAATACTTCCAGATCGCGAATTCTACATTTTCATGCCTTCTTTGGAGTATCTTTTTTTTGCTAATGGAATTTTCCCCATTGAACTTGAATTCATGGTAAAACTAACAAAAAATAAATAATTTTTTTACAAAATATCAGCATAAAATATTATTAATTTTTAAAATTGATATTAATAAGATATAAAAAATAACGAAGTGAATTTAATTCATGGTAAAATCGAGCAAAAATAAATTATTTGTTAAAAAAAAACTGAAAAAATTGTTCAAAGTATCGTCGTATCGACAGTAAAATATCGCCGATACCGGTGTATCGGAAAATCTGAAGTATCGCCGATATATCGGTATCGGTATCGGTATTCGTTACATCCCTAATTTAAATACGCCTTAAATTACACTTTGAATTTAAAAAAGAAATAATAATAAAGGTGTTTTTAGACTACAGTAAAATTCGCTTATAGTCCACTGCCTCATTTGCACGCTATTTGTGGACTATAACGCGAATTGGACTATATCTTGAATTTTATATAAGCCAATTTGTGGCTTATATGCGAATCTCTATATAATTATTTCTTTTAACAGTAGAAAACTAAAACTAAGGCTTAGAAATTACTTCCTTATCTACTCAATTCATAAATATCGCAATTAAGATTGCTAAAATAAAAATAATTTCTACTTCAATGTAAGTAGTATTTTTATAAAATTATCATTAAAATACATATCTATTATGTTTGACTTTTGCATTTTTGATTATATCTGCCATAACTTGCATATATTTAAGATATTTCAAACTACATCTTGGTGGCGTATAAGCGAAAATGGTAGGTATTTTACTTACAGATGACAGAAAAATTAAACTTTTGGAATATATCGCAAATTCTACTATAAGCGGTGTGACTTATAAACGATTTATACTGTATTATACAAGCTGTTCGACTTCTGCACAAAATGCAACCAAGACATAATGTGTTGTTATTGTTTTTTTTTTTTTTAATTTCCATAAACTCATTTGATCAGGGATGCATTTTCTACAGAAGTCGAACGGCTTGTGAGATAGTGTAAAACAGCTTTAAGGAAGAAGAGAACACAAGAAATAGCAACACTATTCGTTTGTTGTTATTGTACGTAAATGAAAAACGTTATTTTATTACACACACAAACAAAGAAATATTATCATAATTATAATTTTCTCTATGCAACAAATAGAAAAGAACAACTTTGCAAGTAGCAGTTTAAGCGTAGTATGCAGTTCTCACTGAAATTCGGGTTTGGAGTTTAGCATTTATTTCTACACGGAAAAATAATCGTGTAGAATTTTATACAGAATTTCGTTTGCATACACACAAATTTATATATTTTTTAATTTACAACACACAAAAACACTAAAAATTAATTACAATGTACGAAAAACTAGAAATGTCAAAAATTCCGTGACCAAACAATTGTCTGAACATTAATTTTTGTTTCAGTTGACGGAAAAAACTCTCCACTTATTGTTATAACATGCCTGTAATAGACAATAAATGCCAAAATTCCGTGTACTTTTCTTTTGGAACTGCGTACTAGTAAACGGAAATTTCTTTAAGAAATTTACCAACCTGAATTTCAGTTTGTTTTTTTTACACATACTTCTTATGGCAGCCTGAATTTCATTTATTGCTGCATACTACGCTTTAATTGAAAAATTTTGTCACAACTGTGAATCGTGATTTTTCAGTAACAGTGATTAAATCACAGGTACTGAAATATCGTTCATGTCTAATTCTCCATATTCTTTTTTCGCAAGTTATTTGTATATAAAGCTGAAATTAACGTACAAGAGACATCATACATGATGCTATTATGCCATTTATGTTGGAGCTGATCAGGCGCGGATACAATTGGGGGAAGTGTGGTGAAACGGGATACCCACCCCCACCAACGAGTAAATTATACACAATTTTTATTGATTTTCTAAAAGAAGTTTTGCAAAATAGTATCGCGCTAATACATATAAGTTCCATACATTTCGGTTCCTCCATAATTTTTTTTTTTAATAAATTTAACCTCATATAAATCGTAATTTAATGTTCTTTTTTAAATAAGTGCGGTCACTCCTATTTTTATGAACACAATTGTATGTACATATGTATGTATGTAAATACAATTATAATCAAATAGGCTAAAATGATATGCAAGAAGAAAAATGTAGAAATTTCAATTAGTTTATCTTTATTCTTTTTCACGCTATTGCTCATTCTTTTTATTTTTATTACTGATGTTGTTGTTTATTATTTTAATTATTGGTCGTCATCATATTTTAAGGTTTTGAGTTATACATATATAATACATACTCAACAGAAACACATTTTAATTTACCTACATGCAAGTAGATACTTGCACACAGATACATACATATGTACATACATCCATACAAAGGTATGTACGTACATACGCTAAACAAAGTGTATTAAACAACGGACGAGCAAACCAAGAAACAAACAAACAATTATACATTTTATATTATTATCATCAACTATAATCGATTTTTGCTCTCATTTGCAACAACATCAACATACAGATACAAAGCACACGTACTCTAAAGTACAGTCTCGCTACTAAATGTAACATTTTAATGTGACGCGTTTTATAGAAGTATAAAATAAAACAAAATTAAAAAAAAACCAGCAACAAAAATACTAACTCTTAAATACCAATGCAAGATGATGGTACATACATATATTTACTCTCATTATATTTACATAAGAATGTACATATGTATACACTATGTACATGAATGCATACCCAGCCAGCAAAGTATTCCGACTTTTTCTGAATCAGACAACTGTTGTCTAATCTTCCCTCAAACATTTGGCAGAATAGTCCGCAGTTTTCTACTACGACTTTTCTGCACATTTTCTAATATATTATCCGATTAATATCAGACTAGTTTGCGACATTTAACAGAATAGTCTGCACATTTTCTGATCTATACACAGAAAAAAAGGAATGTAAAATAAACATGATGCAATTTTGATTGGAAATCATATTAAATTTACAAGAAATTATTTGTCGTTTACGTGTGTTATGCCAACCATACACTACACAAGTTCAGTGCTCAAGTCTGGCACTGCGTAAACGAAATTTGTAACATACACTATACAAGTAAACTGTGCAGTTTTTTTATTTTAAAGCTATAAGTGAAGAAGAGAACATGTGCGAATATAGCGCTATTTGATTGCTTGCTATACAAATAAAAAGAAAACAAAGAAAAAAATGCGTTTTATTTATTAATTTTCGTATGCTTTGACTTTTATGATTCTATTGCTGTAATTGCTGCTTTGAATGCACTATAATGCAAACGATTCTTTGTATAATTCAACGAACTATGTCCAGAATATTTTTTCTGCACTAATTTTTTGTTTTTAACTCTTCAAAAATCGCGACACAACTGAGCGTTTGCAACATACACTACACAAGTTCACTGTACAGTTTTACAAACTTGAGCAAATATCAAAATCGTTGTGATATTTACTCAGTTCACTGCGTGAAAAGCACAACCACCGCCATACACTACACAAACGCACTGTACAGTGCCAGACTTGTACAGTGAACTTGTGTAGTGTATGACCGGCATTAGTCTTTATTTGCTTTGTTCATTGCTACAATTCATTGTTGTGCTCATTTGTGTGACGTGCTGTTGTTTTGTTGTTATTTATTCTTATATAGCCGATTAATACCTGAAGAAAATCGAATTACCAGAAAAAATTTACTGCTGCTGGTTTAAAATTAACATTGTTTCATATTAATTCTAAACAAAAAATTATTATTATAACCTTAAATAACTTTGATTTAAAAATTTTCACTGTTAAAACAACTTTGTTCTAATCTTTACATTTCATTTTAAATCAAAATGACTATAACTTTAATTTAAAATAAGTTTTATGTTAAATAATCATTTAAATCATGTTGAATGAAAACTAAATTCATTTTTCATGCGATGGTATTTATTTAGTGTATATCTAAAGTAAAGTTTGAAGCTGTTGTGGCGCGTGGAATACATATCATGCAAATCTTGGCTGGGGTCGTCAACTACAACACAAAGTTTTCTGATGTCTATGCTAATACACATTACGTAAGCAAAATAATTAATAAAATAGTTACGTTAAAGTCATGGTGTTTCAACTTGATATAACTTTAATTCAACATGATTCTTCATGTTGTTTCAATATCAAATTCCCCTTGCTTCAACTAGAAATAACTTTAACTCAAGAAGATTCTTCGTGTTGTTCCAATACACGTTGTTTTAACTCGAAAAAACTTTGATTAAACATGATTCTTCGTGTTATTTCAGTATCACCTTCATTTTGATTTAACTGTACTGGAATATTAAATCAACATGAAATATAGTTATTGCAAAAAATTTTTCTTTCAAGATTATTGTAAATCATGTTGAATCAACATCAAACACCTATGAAGCAAAATCACAACCGAAAAATGTTAACTTAACCTTGTTTTCGACGATTTTACATTTTACAAGTCTTACGACTTTTAGCAGTCATTTCTGCACATTTTCTGATGTTAGTTTGCGTAATAATTCTCATTTATATCTTGATAGTATGTGCATAAATATTTGAGTTTTTAAACTTATAAGATAAGGGTACACGTGTTCTGATGAGCTGCCATAGTAGCACATTTACATCTACGCCATAAACAGGTTATAAGTGGTTTATGTCGATAAACAGGTTTATTTTCTTGTTTATAATCTGTTTTCGCATATAAATCATAAACTAGTTTGTAGCCTGTTTATCAGAAAAACTAGTTGTTACAATCAATTTTTGTGAATTATCATATTCACAAACCAGTTTTTTCACATTTGACTGGCAGCACTCAAGAAAGAAAGTATATGTTCATATTGAGTTTGACACAACATTCTATGAACTTATAAAATATTGTCAACGATAAACCTAATAATTGACAAAAATGCCAATGTAAATTGTATAGTTTTGGAAACTCGCTCAAAGCCTGAAACCAGTTTCAGCATTGCTGATGTAAATGCACTATAAGCAGCCGAACAATACATGGAGAATTTTACACAACATTTTTGTTGAATTTCTAATTTTAGCTCCGATTTTTCTCCGACATTACGAGTAATACGACAGGATGTAAAAAGTATCAGATAAATCGGAACATTTTCTGCTGTTTTGTCAGAAATGTTTCCGACATTGTTCAGACATGTCGAAAATTCCTTCAGAATTTCTCTAGAAAATTCTTCAGAATTCGTACAGAATTCTCTTTAGACATTTCGGAATAGTTTTTTAGAGTTTCTCAGACAAAGAGGTCTAGTTTTTTTGTCAACCACTCATATGATTTTCGGTACGTTTTCCGATCGACTTCGGATACGAATTCGGCATTTTGTGCATACTTTTTGACCGACTTTGGACCGAAATCAGCAAAAAAAATTTTGCTGGGTAAATGCACATGCATAAACATTTTTTTTAATAAAAATATATTTTACGTACATATGTATATCATTTAACATTTCGTGCGCTCACATTGACTGATTATGTAGCCTTTTCATGTGATAGACTAAAATTAAATTTTATTGACCTAAGTTTACAGCTATGGGTTCAATTGTCGTTTAACTTTCCTTTTATGGTGCAGAGTGTTCCCAAGCTAGTAGCTCACAGGTTTGACACAAATATAAAAGAAAAACCTTCTGTACTTATAACTTATTTTTAGTTTTGGTAATATTGCGAAATCATTAAATAATCACCCCTGTCACTAGTAAGAAGTAAAATTTATGTTTCCATAAAATGTTCATTTCCCTTCGAGGGAAAATGGCTATTGTGGAGTTCCCGTGAAAATTTTTTTCCTGCTATCAGTTCTCATTGAATGTAGAAATGTAAAGAAGCTTAAAATAAATTAAATCAATGAAAACAGTGCTAAGAATTGGAATTATCTTTTCATTCCATGAGAAATATAAACAAGATCGAATTGTTCGTCCAGGTTTGATAGACGCATCAATTCCCTTGAAGTATCCGAGACATTGCAAGAAGCCTAATTCAATCAAATAAATAGTCTTTGGTGTTAAATTATATTTTGGACGCCTTGAATGATTCTCAACAGGCACGGAAAAATCATTTGCTATTCCATCACCGTAAAAATATTGCATGTGTACCCGAAAGGTGTTGCAAGGAATTATTATTAAGATAAATGTGTTAGAATAAAGATAAATGCACACTATTTAATGATATTGCTCTAAAAATAAATATTTATAAACTTTAATAATTAATTGGAACGCATAAATAGCAATTACATGTATTTATCCAATTCGCCTCCTAAAATATCATTCATAATAAAGAAAATTTTTCGAATTTTTAGTCACGATTGTAAAAGAAGAGAAAGGGAAACATTTCGGGTGATATTCACATAGTGGTGATTATTAGGGTGGGACAAAAAACACTTTTCCGCTCAAATCGATTTATAATAGCGATATTATGTTGTCGCATTAGGTCATTTAGAAACCTGTAAAATATTATTAATTTATTTTTACGGTAAGAGCCCGCGAGTCGACCTCAAAGCTAGAGTGGGGCACTAATGTATGGGAAAAAGTTAATTTTTTTAATCAAACTTAACAGTAATATTATATTGTTTTACGTCTAAACAAATAATAATTGGGTACAAAAGTTAAACCAAGTCATATCATTAACAAACACTTTGTTGTTCAAAGTTTTAGGAATTTTCGTAATCTTTGAACAACAAAGAGCTTGTTAATGATATGACTCGGTTTAACTTTTTTAGCCAATTATTATATGTTTAGACCTAAAATAATATAATATTTCTGTTAAAGTATTTAAAAAAAAGTTAACTTTTTCCCATACATTAGTGACCCACTTTAGCTTAGAGATCGACGCGCGGGCTCTTAACCTAAAAATAAATTAATAATATTTTACAGGCCTCTTTCTCAATAATTTCGCTATTAGAAATCGATTTGAGCGAAAGTGTTTTTTGACTCACCCTAGTGATTATGTATGCATGTACATTATACATAGATATGTATGTAAATTATACATATGCACATATGTATGTATCAGGCGTGGATACAAGGGGGACGGGATATTTAGCCCCCCCCCCCTAAACGAGTATATTTCTATAGTTTCTAAAAGAAGTTTTGCAAAATAGTATCTTTCACTTAGAAGTCCCCCTCCCCCAAAAGCTCAAGCTGAATCCGCGCCTGTTATGTGTGAATGTATGTATGTAATAATACACTCTTCTAACCATTAAATTGTATTGTCCGAGGAACTTAATGTGCGTACAAACTTTCATACGAATCGGTCAATTAATTACAAGTAGTTGATAGACATATTATAATTGCATTGAATGCACTCTAAAATACTTTTGTTGAAAATTAGGTCGATAATAGTCGGCAACACTACCGATTATTATCGACCTAAAATTAGACACGCATTATTTTTCAACAAAATGTTTTTACTAAAAAAAAACGATTGGATGCGTGCAGGTTTAAACCACGACCTCCTGACGTATCTACCATTTAGCCATATCCGTATTATACTTTATGTTAATTTTTTTTCACTTGGACTAAATACGTTTAATTTGAAAGGTTTTTTCTTTAATAAAATAACTACGAAATCGATGTAATTTTAGACAAGGAGAAATTTTCAACACAAATTTAGACAATATATGGGCGTGACACTTTCCAATTTACTAAACACTGAATTGCAGTGTATGAGGAGCTCAAAGTGTGTCATACGAACCGGTCAAGTCGAAATAGTTTAAAAGTGCTTCATTTAGTTTTTATTAAATAAATCAGATAAGTTGGAATTGCTTCTACTCAATAAAAACAAGTTCTGTTTAGTGTTCGGGTTCGGTCTGAAAAACTGCCGAAGTTCGGGTTCGGTTAGCTTTAACAGGGCTGCCAGTATTTGGGGAAATTTTAGGATTTCTCAGTTGTTTTCGTAATCTTATCGTCAAATTGTCCTAATATTTGTGTAAATTATCTAATTTTTCTGGGGACAGCGGCAAAAAGTACCTGGCAGATCTGAGCTTTACCGTCATTATATGATTCCGTTTAGAATTATCAAATATTCGACATATACAAAAAAAAAACGGTTTTCGAATAATTCGAAAAAGCATAATTTTTAAAAATCAGTTTTCGGTTTTTTTTTATTAAAAACCGGTTCGAATAACCAGTTTCTAGTCTTTTTTGATATAAATTTTAGCAATGAGGTACAAAATAAACCTTAATTTGTTTTCTTCTTAATGACTAAAGTATATTTATATCAACCGCATGTTGGACCGCAGCTGATCAAATTCACCGTGATCTCTCAATGTCGATACATACACAATAATTAGGTGTGTTCCAGATAACCTCGGACAAGTTTGGACTAATGAAAGTAAACTCAACAATTACTCTCTGAAATTGCAAATGTTGCTAAAAAAAACATCTGGAACGCGAAAAAACATAATTTTAAGTCCAAACATTTCGATAGTGCCAACTTATGAGCTTTAAAGTTAAGTTTGCGATTTTAATCGTTGTTTTTGTACGCTTAAAACGCATATCATGAAAACAAAAATTTGCATCATTAGCAACAGCTGTAAAAAGTAAATGAAAATAAACTGAAAAAAAAGTAACAGCAACCTAAATTTATAAGTTTTGTCAAATGGAAAGCCAGGTAACCATTGCATGTTCTCCTGGAAGTTTAAACTTACAACTCCAATTTTTTTTAAATACTTTCCATTTTACTTTTTACATAATAACTTTTTAAATAAAAACTTTTTACCTTTATTTGCAAATTTTCTGATTATAATTTCAGCTGATTATTTATTTCTTGTCCGAACTTACCCAAAAGAAAAAGTTCGTACAACTTTCTACAGGAAATGAAAAAAATTACTCTCTCATTCGCTCTCAAAATTGTTATGTGGAACGGTTTTGGGTAACTTTGTGCAAGTTCGGACTGTTTTGTTATGCATCTGGAACAGAGCTATTATTTATGTTTGATGTTTGTCAATCAGAGAGACATAAAATCAAATTGGCTTGAATGCGCCGATGAATGTATTTAATAATTTATATATTATAATTTATAGTTTTTGGAAGAACAGTTTTTTTAAAGCCATGATTCACTATCAGACTCAGCCATTAGATTTTTCAAAAAACTCATGTGTGCTCAAAAAGTGTGATAGTGTGTATTAAAAGTGAATATGTGTGACAGATTTTTTGACAAGTCAGTCCGATTTGCAACTATCCGATAAGAGTTGAATTTGCAAAAATATAGCAATTTATTAATATGATTTTTTCGAACGTATTTCCTTACGAATCAAAATTGATTATTAGGCTAAGGTTCGTAACGTTTAATTCAGACAGAATTGGGCGTGATTAATATTCCAAGCAACAATGGAAAAATTAACATCAACGTTGAAAAATTAAATTGATGTTAATTTTTCCCTTGTTCCTTGGAATATTAATCATGCCCAATTCTTTTGGATGCGGAAAATAGCAATGTTTGCTCTAATTAAGCATTAGACAGACGCTTAATGTATCATTACCTAAAACGCAAAACTCACTAACTAACAAAAAAATTCGAAAACGACATCTTTCATAAATTCCTATGTATTACACCATTGCAAAAAAACAGATGTCACCGAATAAAATAATGAAAATATTAGTTAGGGCGTTTTGCGGTTCAGATAACATGTGGTTGTTATATACTCTTGTAAATTAGTTGACGAAAAATGTAAAATAACAAACATCTCCGAAACATTTGTTTTCGCGTCTTTTTTTGTGTGATAGTATCAGGGCTGCCGTTTTGGTTACTTTTCACAAAAATTGGTTACTTTTTTCCCCAATGTGTACACACACAAAAATTTTCATGTAAAATCGTCGAAAACCAGGTTAACTTAAGATTTTTCGGTAGTGATTTTGCTTCATAGGTGTTTCATGTTAAATCAACATGATTTACAATAATCTTGAAAGAAAATTTTTCCTTTTGAATTAACTATATTTCATGTTGATTTAATATTCCAGTACAGTTAAATCAAAATTAAGTTGATACTAAAATAATACGAAAAATCATATTGAATCAAAGTAATTTCGAGTTGAAACAACGTGAATTTGATATTGGAACAACACGAAGAATCATGTTGAATCAAAGTTATTTCAAGTTGAAACAACGTGAATTTGATATTGGAACAACACGAAGAATCATGCTGAATCAAAGTTATTTCAAAATGAAACAACGTGAATTTGATATTGGAACAACACGAAGAATCATGTTGAATTAAAGTTATATCAAGCTGAAACAACCTGACTTTAATGTAGCTATTTTATTAATTATTTTACTTACGTGATAGTCATCAGCAAACTTTTCGTTGTAGCTGACTGCCCCAGCCAAGATTTGAACTCGTGCCACCTGCATGATAGTCCACGCGCTAACCACTGCAGCCACAACAGCTTCAACCTTTTCTTTACTTATACACTAAATAAATACCATCGTATGTAAAATGCATTTCATTTTAATTCAACATGATTTAAATGATTTTTTAACATAAAACTTATTTGAAATTAAAGTTATACTCATGTCGATTGAAAATGAAACTTTATGTTTATAACAAAATTGTTTTAACGGTGATTTAAGGTTAGATTAATTATTTTCCGTTTAAAATTACTATGAAACAATGGTAGTTTTAAGCCAGCAGCAGTAAATATTCGCTGGTAATTCGTTTTTTGTCGTATACATAGACGACACATGTAAGAATAAACAACAACAAGTCACACAACTAAGCAGAACAGTGAATTGTAGCAATGAACAAAGCAAGTAAACTCTAACACACTCAAACGAAAAATTATTTCTTGTAAATTTAATATGATTTGCAATCAAAATTGCGGCATGTGGATTTTACATTCCTTTTTTTTCTGTGTGTACTTGTGTACTTTTTTTCAAAGTAACCAATACTACTTTTTTCCAACACAAAAATAAAATTTTTTAGTATTTTAAATTTGCATAGTCCTCGCCCATACGATTCAACTTTGGTTCTGCAGCTTTCTTAAATTTTTGAATTTGCATTCGTATCCATGAGATGAAATTTTGTTGTGCAGTTTTTGTTTCTTCCCATAGAATTATTTGTTGCTTAATATTACCAAGGGGAAAACAAAAGAGAGTTGCATTTATATGAGACAGTTTACCCAATCCTGTCATGTGTATCGATTTCTCGGCATTTTGCCGATTTTTTGCTTAAGAAAATCAAAGTGCCGATTTTTACTCCAAAAATTTTGATTTTTCGATAAGCACTTAAATAAATTTAACTTTGTTTGTTTTTAGTATAATTTATTAATTTTGGGCAACAATGGAATACGTGTTACATTAAAAAGAGACAACTGTTAACAAGTTAGCGATAACAAGAGACGATAACTTCTAAGCACCTGGATTGATATTTCCAAAATAGCTAAGAACACTTTCGATCCTGCCGTTTGTGCTCTACGATGGCGCAGAGAGACATACAGATACAAATACACACTCTACAAACTTATCACACCCCTCTTTTTTTGTCGGGAGTTAAATAAGGATCAGGTTTATGTACAAGTACCCAGGAAACATTTTCTGCCGACATGTCTAACGTCAGATAAAATCTGAGATTTTACAAGTCACCCGAGTTGTCTAAAATTCTCATTGACATATAATAGAATAGTCGGCAGTTTTCTGGTACGACGCTTCTGCGATTAATATTAGACTAACCTGCACATTATCTGAATGCAATTTAATTTCCTTTAAGATTTCTAACAGAATAATCTGCACATTTTCTGATCTATGTCTTACGACTTTTAGCACTCACTTCTGCACAATGTCTGATTTGAGTTTTTGAACTTATAAAATATGGGCAAATGTTTTCTAATGAGCTGCCATTGGCAGCAGAATAATTTATGGCAGAAGATGAGTCAAAGAAGTATTACATTATTGTGGAGTTTTGCTGATGTGGAGAAAATTTTATCTAAACCAATACTAATACAAAATGGGTCTACTAAAACATTGTTAGACTTTGGTTTCCTTTGACAACACACTTAGGTTTCTGCCAACTACCTTGTCAGTAGTCAGGTTTCTATCTTTTCTATGCCCAGGCCAAACTTAATGGGAATCGTAGGTTTGGTCTGCCAAAGATATGTTTTAATATTTAAAAAAATTGTATATTTTAATAATTTATCTATATAAAACAGTATTCTAAATTCATTAAAATTTTGGTCACTTTGTTTTGCATTTGGTTACTTTTTTCTTAAATTTTGGTTACAAAAATTTTTTGGTCGTCGCAGCACTGGATAGTATGGCAAAAACAAAACTCTTTGTTTTACTCACAGAAAAATCTCTGAGAATTTTATCAGATTTTTCTCTGAATGAATCGTACGATCGTATAGGATAGAGAGTCAGGGCCTTTATTGGCTGATTATTAAAAATGATCGCATGAAATCTAAATAAAATATTTTTTTAGGCAAAAAACGAGGTTTTTAGATAAACCGGGCTTAAAAACTGGAAAATTGGAGAAAACCCGGTTTCTCGAATAATTCGAAAACCAGTTTGGGGACTCTAATTTCATAAAAAAAAAGAATAAGACGGATACCTATAATAAAGCTGTTTTTGTAATCCGAGATTGATTAATAATTTTTATACAGATTTTTCTCGACAAGTTGCTCACTCTGGTTACAAGGAACTGCACTTTACAGCATTGGTCGGCCATTGAAGAAGATGAATCTGATGTTTAAGAATGCGCCATAGTTCTGAAATTTTTAAACGAATATATTGCAAATTTTAAGTGGAAAATTTCTCAGAGATTTGACTGGTATTCTCTAGCAACGAATATTTTTGACAGAATACCTACATACATGTAAACATACGTACATTTTTATATATTTCTTCAACATTATAGAAAGCTCATTTTTATTAATTAGGAATTAATTAAATATAAATAATTTCGTAAATTTTTTTTTTTAATTTTAATTTTTTGTCTTTCATTCAATTTTATTGTTTGCCATTATATCTAAAAACAGCAACAAAAAAAGTTATAGTATGTACATATAACTATATATGTATATTGCACATACATGCATACATACATACGTATGTACATATTTTTATTTGCAAGATATAAAAAAATTTTGAAAATAGTTTCGCTATTGAGTAATTTAATTAAAACAGTTTTTCTCAAAACGCAATGAACTAAAGTAGGTATGTATAATGTATGTATTGTGGCAATAAGGAATAAATGCTTAAGTCATATTTTATCATTTTGTAGGAGAGCACTTTTGAACGTTAAGTGGATGTTTAGAAATTTATCCAATTGCAGTTAAGGTTAAGTTGGCAATTCCTTCTTCGATTATTTCATTTAGAAAGATATATGTAGTTCTAACTTTTATAACAGATACTCAGCTAGAAATTTAGTATCTCAGGTGGAAATTTTGTAACAATTGTCTTGAATGTACGTACTTGTCCTATCTATGACTGGTGAAAACAGAGTAGGAAAATAAACTGAACGAAACGTTTGCCTTCGTTTTGTTTCGTATTTTTTAATGTATAAAACAAAAACAAAACAAAAAAAACAAAAAGGATAGTCTAATTTGGTTTAGTATTGTTTGTGTTTGTGTTGTGTTTGTAAATAAACGCAGCTAGAAAAGCAAAGAATGAGAACAAAATTGAAGAGTTTTAAAAACATACATTTGCAAACGTTTCCCGATTGATTTGCTCATCATAGTAGAGAATGTGTTAGTGTATTTATGCTAAATACAAGGAACCATTCAACAAAATAGCCCAATTCACAATCTTGTGCAAATGGTCTTGCATCGTAGCATTTGCAAAATTGATAGTATATTTATACTCACCACTAACAATTGTTAAGTGGTGAGTATCAGTATGCAATACTATTTTGCAAATGCTACGATGCAAGACCATTTGCACAAGATTGTGAATTGGGCTAATACATTTCTGCTTTTGTTTCGTTTGCAGCTGTACGATTGAAACGGGATATTGAAGCAAGCAGATAATTGAAAAGCCAATTGTATAGTTTGCAATCTTTGTCATTGCAAAAGTGTTTGTTTTGGTTTTGCTCATGTACGAAACGATTGAAAATATTTTAAAAGTTTGTGTCTTCGGATGAAACGTTTGCGAAAAGTTTTGTTGTTTGCACACTCTGGGTGAAAATGAGAATGGTACAATATGTTGGCGAGTCGTCAGCGGTAAGAGAAGACATGACGTACATAACTAGAACAAAAATATTAACAATATAACCTCCAAATCAAAAATATTTGTTTAAAGTACAGTAATTTGACTAGTATTAAAGAAACCACCACAGGACAAGTGCCTTAAGTTCGGATCTACAACCTATCACCAAGTACCTTAATTATGTAAATTGACCAGCACCGATGAAAATGCTTTTCGAATGAAAAGCTATATTATAGCCCATCATTCGATCTAAAAGACGCATGGCCGATTGTACACTTATTTCTTATAATTAGTTAGTGAGAAATTTAAACATTTTTGAAAACGTCGATCCAGTATTTTCCAGATATCGGACCCAAATATCATCCAATTTCTAAACTTCTTTCTTCGTTAGTTGAAGAACAAAATTCAATTTGAAAAAATTTAGAATTTTCGACAATTCCTTTGGAACATACAGCAAGCAAATGTATACTTATCTGAAAGCTATCTGCACAGACGTGAATCGGCGGTAAAAAAAATAATTGAATTTCCTAGTATAGTCAAACCTGGGCACTTCCTAATACGACCTATTTTAAATCGAAATTTTTACTTTATTCCACATGTTCTAAGACCCGAAGCTGGGATTCAAAACAATTGCCACTTCTAAAACAGCTTATGTGTACGTATTTATTTGCCAAAGTGTTAAATGGTCCTTGGATCAAGTATGAACGCTATTAGCGAAGTTGCATTTTTTGGAATTTAAGAAAGTTCTGAGATTCCCAGAAGAAAATCCTATTATTTTTCTTGCATGGTATTTAATACATAAAGTCCAATATAACTGCAAAATTTCATTCGAAAATGTAAATAATCAACGATTTTATAGCATTAACAAACTTTTAAATCGGATGAGAAACAAAAAATAAATGGCAATCAGTAAAATATTTTACATAGCCGAAGTGTCGTAATTTGAGACTTGATAGCTCCGCTCCTGAGCAATTAAGAAAGCTGATATTTAAAACATAAATGGGAATAATCCATGAGAAATTTTATTCAGAAAGGACTATCCGTTTAGAAATGATTGATTTATGTTACAAATATTTTGATTCTGCTCCACTGTGCATTGTTCCATATAAGATTAGAAGCTGAAAAAAGGCATTAATTGCCTGATTGTGTTACTTCTCTTTAAAAAAAAAGTAGCAAGTCATTGCGCTATAACTCTCTGAAAAATCGTACCAAATAAATGAATGAAAATTTGCCCAGATGTACTTTTTAATATGGATAATATACAAAGGTGATATTAATTCCAAATTAGTTTATGTCGACTTAAGCACTTATTCCTTATTGCCACAGATTTATGTATGTATATACTTTAGGGTGGGTTGAATTCTATCGATGCAAAACAAACATAGGAGGGGAAATGATTCTACGAAAAATTCTAAATTTGTCTTAGAAACTACATATATCTCTACATCCAAAATAAAACATTGGTAAATCTAACCAATTTCATAGGTTAGAATTGCACCAACCCATAAAATACAGTAAAATCAACCAATTCAATACAATTCCATGTAGTTTAGTTGGTAGTGTGCTAAAGTACTAACCGGAAGGTCGCAAGATCGATGAATGCCAAGCTTAAGCAGTAAGCATGTTTGCTTAAGAAACAATTTTTTTGTAATTTTTTGGTCTTGAACTTTGTTTCTCTCAATTTTACTCATGTTTACAAACATAAATCAGCTAAGTCATCTTGTTAAATGGATAGCACAAAGTATACATAGACACGTGGTGGTGACTTGCTTGATTTAAATGCAGTAATTTTTGTAAAATAGCTCTTTTCGTTGTTATTATTTTAAATTGATTAATTTAACCATACAAATTGTCAATTTAACCACAAAAAATGTTAAACATAAAATTAGTATTTAAATCATCAAAAAAATTTTCATTTTCAAACGTGGGTTTTCATAAACATATGTATATTTTACAATTCAGTAAAATGTAATATTTTGGTCTTGAACTTAGGTTCTCACAATTTTTCGCATGTTTATGAACCGGACGCCTTTACCATCTCAGCTAAGTTACCTTGTTAAATAACGATATCACAAAGAAACCATAGACAAGAAATGACCGCCCAACCGAAATAAGAGCGTTAAGCCAACGCGACGGCAACAGGGTACGTATTTATCATACATTGAATTAAAATATATCTGTTGGAATGTATGGTAAATACGTACTCTGCTGCTAACGCGACGGCACAACGCTCTTATTTAGGTAGAGCCCTTATAAGTTTAAAAAGTTATTTTAACCAATGAAAATTGTTATTTCATAAAAATTGCAACAACAATTTACATTAACAGCAAGTTAACTATTAAATTGGTTAGATTTACCTACACACAGAAAAAAATGGAATGTAAAATCAACATGACGCAATTGTGATTTGAAATCATATTAAATTTACATGAAATCATTTGTCGTTTAAGTGTGTTACTATTTATTTGCTTTCTTCATTGCTACATTTCGCTGTTGTGCTTAGTTGTGTGACTTGTTGTTGTTTATTCTTACATGTGTCGGCTATGTAGACGACAAAAACGAATTAACAACGAAAATTTACTGCTGCTGGTTTAAAATTACCATTGTTCATATTAATTTTAAATGAAAAATTATTAATCTAACCTTAAATCTCTTTGATTTAAAATTATTCATTGTTAACACAACTTTGTTATAAACGTTACTTTCATTTAAAATCAACAGGACTATAACTTTAATTTCAAATAAGTTTTATGTTAAATAAGCATTTAAATCATGTTGAGTTAAAATGAAATTCATTTTATATGCCATGGTATTTATTTACAGCCATATGCATAAATATTTAAAACAGGGCAATAAACTACTTTTAAGCAAAATTTCATAAAATTGCATTCATAAATCTTTATTACATGAAAATTTTAAAATAGGTTTAAAGATGGTATGCACCTTCTATAAACCTTCAATAAATTCATATCATCGATATATCAATTTTAACTTCAAATATCTTTGCAAATTTAGCACACAGGAATACATGATATTCTTTAAATTAAAGCTTGAAGTCTTGGCTATAAACATTTAAGTATGTTTCTTAAAATTTAATAGAATATGCCGCGAAATTATTTAAGTTAAACAAAATTCGCAACAAAATTAGCAAAAAAGCACCATCAAAACACATAAAAGCAAAAAGAAATGTTAGTGATGCAGAAACAATCAACACAAATGCAAATAGGCTCGTTATTCGAGTACCTTTTGCATACATGATTTACAGAGTCGTTTGAATTCTTTTGTAATCATTTCTCTTTTTTGCTTTTACTTCATAGAAAACTTGTATCAAATAAGTTGAGAAATATATTATTAAGAGAGTTAAACAAATCTTAACTTACATGAAAACAATAAAAAGCTATTCGTTTATTTCAATATCCGGATGAAATCATAATGTTTTTATTGCAACACTAACTACAAAACATTGTAGTGTTGCCAGTATCGAAATCTAAGATTCCTTAAAACACACAATGTCTATTGTAGTGTTTATGAATGCAATTTTATATTAAACAGTTTTTAGCGTGAAACTGTTCAATAACAATTGTGAGTCTTAAACCTAAAATAAGAACTTTTTATGAATGTAGCTGTTAGAGTATAGGTAAAGTAAAGTTTGAATCGGTTGTGGCTGCAGTGGTTAGCGCGTGAACTATCATGCATATGAGTTCAAATCTTGGCTGGGGCAGCCGAGCTACAACACAAAATTTTCTGATGCCTATCACATAAGTAAAATAATTAATAGAATAGCTACATTAAAGTCATGTTGTTTCAGCTTGATATAACTATAATTCAACATGATTCTTCGTATTGTTCCAATATCAAATTCACGTTGTTTCAACTCGAAATAACTTTGATTCAACATGAATCGTATTATTTCAGTATCAGCTTCATTTTGATGCACTGCAATAGTAAATCAACATGAAATATAGTTAATTCAAAATGGTAAATTTTCCTTCCAAATTATTGTAAATCATGTTGAATTAAAACGAAACGCCTATGAAGCAAAATCACTACCGAAAAATGTTAAATTAACCTGGTTTTCGACGATTTTACAATAAAAATTTTCTGTGTGTGGAAATTAAAATTTTATCAATTCAGTTCTGCCACTAAATTGTGCATAAAATAAAAAGTTGTACACCAATTTCAATGAAAAAGGGCTCAGTTCCGTTGGAATATATTTAGTTACATGCTACTGGAAAAAAAACTGGCCCGTTGTTGTTGCATCTTTATTTTGTTATAGTTTTAAAAAAAATTTAAAAAAATTTTATAAACAATTATTTTTATTTACTCAAACTTTTGCGATATTGCCAAAACTACTGTGTAGATTTGGAAATAATGTTTGTACGCCTTAAAGATTATTTTGTTGTCGAATTTTCAACTTTTTACTTAACTGAATAGAGCATGGCCTTCTCAAGTTATTCTAGTATATGTTCTGCAAGTGCCATCATTTTTGATATAACGGTATATCTCGAAAACTAGAGCTGATAAAAATATTCTAGGTATATATTTAAAATCTTCACAACGGCTAAAATTTTTCCAGAACGCGATGTACTGTAAACATGTGTTATAGATGGCAACAGAGCCTCACTTGTGTTGCTAGTTGCTGAAAATCATACTAGTGATGGAAACTGGAAACTGAGATCTGTCAATTTTAGTTGCTATTTAGTGCCTTACCGGCAACCATTAATTTTCAGTTGCCGACTGGCAACGCAACTAAAGTTCGGTTGCATTAAATAATAGACCCAATTATGTTTGTTTTATGTTTTTTCTCTAATATGTAATAAAATATAATAAAAAAATATTTTCATATTATTTTAGTTTTGATACTTTGTCCGTAGTTGATATTTTAGTTGGTATTGGTGATTGTACTCGTAGTTGGTATTTTTATTGTTTGTATGGCGCAAAGATTTTTCGTGAGTTCATTGGCCTGGCTGTCAGAGGCAGATGAAATTTTGAGAAACCTGAATACTACTGACAAAAAGTTGAATTTGTTTAAATTGAACTATACATCAAAACATTATAATAGAGATAAATCAAAATCAGACTGAAAATGACCTTAAAGGCATAGAATTATTTTTTATTTACTCATGATTTTCATTACTCTGGTAATCCATCTACATACATTAAACTAAAGATCTTAAAATAGCTTTCAATTAAAATTTGTTCTATTGTTGAGCATATTTTTAATTTTTGGGTGCATTTTTTAAGCGCTTAAAATCAATTTTTAGTTGCATGAAACTCCGAACCCTGATCATTACTTACGATTTACGAAATTTATTTTTGTTTTAATAAAATATTATGATAGCATATTTTCTTGCTTAATTGCGATTAACCGATAATCGCAATTAATCGCATATTTTTTAATCGTAGCCGCGATTATGAAAATCTTCGATTATTTGCAAACCCTAGTTTCTAGAGCAAAGTTGCTTAGAATTCTGCATACAATTTTGGTTAAATTGGACCTGTGATTTTTTATAGAAAAAGTAAGTAAAATTTTAACCTTTCGTTATGATCGAAAAATATGTACTTATGTATATCGGTTAAAAGCTAAGGATTGTTTGACTTAAAAACAATTAAAAAATCAATGTGATTATGAAATATTGTAGTTGATATTTTAGTTGGTATTGGTGATTGTACTCGTAGTTGGTATTTTTATTGTTTGTATGGCGCAAAGATTTTTCGTGAGTTCATTGGCCTGGCTGTCAGAGGCAGATGAAATTTTGAGAAACCTGAATACTACTGACAAAAAGTTGAATTTGTTTAAATTGAACTATACATCAAAACATTATAATAGAGATAAATCAAAATCAGACTGAAAATGACCTTAAAGGCATAGAATTATTTTTTATTTACTCATGATTTTCATTACTCTGGTAATCCATCTACATACATTAAACTAAAGATCTTAAAATAGCTTTCAATTAAAATTTGTTCTATTTTACCTTTCTGAAAATGATATCTCTGCTTTTTGTATTTAGTATATGTATAGTATAATATGTGTACATATATGCATACATCTGGATGTATGTACATATTACGTGTAAAATGTGCCATCACAGTATTCCGTGTATTATCTATCTTAACTGATATTCCATTACAAGTACTGAATTGCAATAAATTCAATAATATTTCTGCTCTTTTATCTGAAATAATATACCTCTGATATATTTTCAGTTGCAATAACAAAACTTTGTTATAAAAATTCGGTTGTAAATTCCAAAGTACGTCTTTGGTTCCACCAATCGAATAATGATTTAAAATAATGAATATATTATTAGAAGAACTCGACATAAAAAAATAATTAATATTAAAAATTATAAAATTTTAAAGCCGTATGCATACCACGTACAACATTTAAAATGAATTCAAAATGTGTATATTTTCGCAAATCAATTGGTATCCCGTTTATTGCTGAGAGGTAAGATTTTTAATTGTAATTACAGTGGTCGTCCAATAGTACGTACTTCCGTTTCCACGAATTTCCAATAGTACGAAAGGTACAAAAGGCTAATTTTTTGCATTGGCTGTTCTATAGTACGAATAAAAAGAGTTTTTTGCTATTCGATAATACGAATAAATGTATTTTTTGAAAGAACATGTACGTTTTTATATATATAAATGAAATTTTAGTTTTGCTTTGAAGTTCTTTACTTGTTTTTTTTTCTGCGTTAAAGTAAAAAATTCAAAAAGAAGCTAATTTTTTATGTAAAAGGAGGAAAATTTGTAGTCCAATAATACGAATTTTCCAACATTACGAAAAGGCCTGACATTATATAATTCGTACTATTGGACGTCCACTGTAATTCAGTTGTTCTACATAGTGATTTATTTGGTGTTTCCGCAGATGGCTGAGCAGTATGTTATGGAAATAATTTTAATGTTTTCAACCGTGAAGACGTTGCCTCTGCCATGGGAAATCATAGCGAAGTCTTTTTTGCATTAAGAATTGGCCTGGGTAAGTTTCTGAAAGTTTTATCTCTACAGAACAGTGGTTTCTTTTAATATACATCTTTCAATACCTTTACAATTAAACCATAACGTGCATTAAATATGTATATGGAGTTTCTGGTTAATACAGATTTTATAAATAAGTGAAATTTTTTAGCAATTCAGATAATGATACAAGTTTGTAGTTTTAATATTATGTTTTATATGTATGTATGTAATAAATCCCTTATTTTGTTCCATTCGGTTTGTGACTTGAATAAATTAAAAGATTATTTTTTCAAATTAATTCACAATAGGGTTTTTGTATATTAATGAGTCATACTGTTATATTCAGTTCCTTAACCGGATTCAATCAGTAGGTATAATCGAATTATACGATAGTACTCAGAACAGACAAAATTCGATTGGCAGCAAATTCGATTACCACAATGAATCTGTTTTCTCTGTGTGAGAATGAAGTGTATATTATTTCTTGATATGTATTAAAACTGTAACTGTATCTAAATTTTTTTGGCTTTTACTCCTATTATGTAATCCTATTGATTCTACTTGAATGCTTGTGCGTAACAGGCAGCCACGTAAACCAACTCCTTAAAAATCGATTTTATATTAGGAGTAAAATCATGAATACTAAAAATAAAAATGTAATCAAAATTCTAAGGTACTTCATAAAGCCCAAGAAAACTGAAATTTGTTGGTACATAGGCTTGGAATTGCATATAAACCACGGAAAGATTAAGCCTGCGGCCGAAATTTAGATTATATGCCGCAAATTACAAATTAGACAGGTAAAAAGGATGAATATCTGTAAAACTTTTATATAAAAGGAGTACTTCCTAAAGTCTTATATGACTGATTCAGTGTGTAGGATAGAAATTGCACACTAAATGCGTAAAAATTAAGAAATCGGACCGCTCATAAGGTGGTGCAAATTAGCGCGAATATCCGACCTTAAATATCTGCTCATCTGATATCGGAATTTCCCCCACCATCCCACGAGAAGAGGTGTATATAAAGGATGGGCAAAAAATTGATATATCGATATTTTCTTAAAAATATATCGATATATATCGTCGATATTTCTAATTTCGATATATCGATATATCGAAATTTTTTTTTTCAAATATATCGACAGTACCAAATTCGATATTTTTTAGTTTTGGTTTTGTTTTTCGTGCAATTTTTAAAAACATTTCGGTCTTCATCAAATATAATATTACCAGCAAAATCTTTTGTTATATTTACAATATTTTGTCTATTCGAAAAGTTATCATTCTTTGAGCGTAATTTTGTTGATTTATGTTCCATGAAATATTGGTGGAACAGTAAGGATCTTGGAAATTGATTTATAAGAAAGGTACTTTTTTTGTTTTATTTTTTAAAAAATTTGGGGACTACGTATGAATTATCATTGTTGAAAAAATATCGATATTTCGATATTTTTATTCGATATATATCGATTCCGATCGATATTTAAAAATATATCGATATATTTTTTCACTTGCCCATCCCTAGTGTATATCTATATCTATATATATATATATATATATATATATATATATATATATATATATATATATATATATATATATATATATATATATATATATATATATATATATATATATATATATATATATATATATATATATATATATATATATATATATATATATATATATATATATATATATATATATATATATATATATATATATATATATATATATATATATATATATATATATATATATATATATATATATATATATATATATATATATATATATATATATATATATATATATATATATATATATATATATATATATATATATATATATATATATATATATATATATATATATATATATATATATATATATATATATATATATATATATATATATATATATATATATATATATATATATATATATATATATATATATATATATATATATATATATATATATATATATATATATATATATATATATATATATATATATATATATATATATATATATATATATATATATATATATATATATATATATATATATATATATATATATATATATATATATATATATATATATATATATATATATATATATATATATATATATATATATATATATATATATATATATATATATATATATATATATATATATATATATATATATATATATATATATATATATATATATATATATATATATATATATATATATATATATATATATATATATATATATATATATATATATATATATATATATATATATATATATATATATATATATATATATATATATATATATATATATATATATATATATATATATATATATATATATATATATATATATATATATATATATATATATATATATATATATATATATATATATATATATATATATATATATATATATATATATATATATATATATATATATATATATATATATATATATATATATATATATATATATATATATATATATATATATATATATATATATATATATATTATATATATATATATATATATATATATATATATATATATATATATATATATATATATATATATATATATATATATATATATATATATATATATATATATATATATATATATATATATATATATATATATATATATATATATATATATATATAATATATATATATATATATATATATATATATATATATATATATATATATATATATATATATATATAATATATATATATATATATATATATATATATATATATATATATATATATATATATATATATATATATATATATATATATATATATATATATATATATATATATATATATATATATATATATATATATATATATATATATATATATATATATATATATATATATATATATATATATATATATATATATATATATATATATATATATATATATATATATATATATATATATATATATATATATATATATATATATA